>VZTM01008347.1:440143-543993 GCA_013400555.1 Jacana jacana
CCCAGGCGATTGGCCGGCGCCCGCGGGGCTCGGCTCGCGGTTGGTCAGTGCGCCTGTCACTCCTGCGCGCGGCTGTGGTGGCGGACAGGCTACGCGGCGGCCCTGGGTGAGCGGCGGGAGCGATTTGGCCGTGTGGCACTTCTCCTGGTCTGCTCCCCTTCCCCGAGCCTTCACCGCAGTCTCAGGTGCGGGAGGCGGCTGCTAACGGCCCCGGTTCCCGCAGGAGCCGGCTGGTCCTCCAGTCCCGCCGGTGGCGGTAGCCGCGAGGTGAGGCGTCGCTGCACGCGCTCGCTCGCCTCCGAGGAGCCCCCGGGCCCTCCACCGCCCAGGTAAAGGGAGCCAGCGGTGCGGTGCAGTGCAGGCCAGGCGGGGTGCCTGGCCCTGGTCAGTGCAGGGAAGGCCGGGACAGCTGGAAGGAATGCCGGGCTTCGATCCCGACGGCGTTGTGTGGGGCTCGTTTGCCGCCAGAGGGCTGCCCGGTCGCTGAAGTGAGGGGAGGGTGGGCGGCCCTCAGGTTGGCAAAGGGAAACTTGTACCCTGCTACGGGCTAGCGGTGCTGTGAGATTGGCCGATTCAGCTACTTGCTATCCCAGCAGCAGAAAGGTATCGACTTGTGTGGTGCAAGCGCCAGCTCCTACTCCAGCCCGCAAGTCAGCGTAGGGCAGGGGCTGAGAAGGGCAGGCCTTGCCTTTCAGTAGCCACTAGTGTACCTGTTGGCTTACAGTGATTGGGAACTGGGGGTTGAATAAATCACGCCACAGAACTGCAGGGAAAAAAAAAAATGTTTCCTGCCTGTGTGCAAACAGGTATTTGTACCAAGAAGTAGCATGCAGCGCCCTCACATCAAGTAGCACCATTAATAATGGCCGTAGTTGCAGTATTGTTCCACCAGTGCCTAATTAAAGTCTTAGCTGCCTCCTTGACAACACTAATGGTTTATTTCTTTAGTGTTCCTCTTTTGGTAGTATCTCCAAAACAGGGCCTTGGAGTGGGGAGCTGCTCAGGTAAAGACTGTAGCTGTCAGACTGCATATGTGTAATATCAAGGCAAGTTTTCATAGGGGCTGCTTGTCTTTCTGTTAGGGGTGATGAAGATGAGAATCCTCGGGCTCTTAGAGCACCCACCCCTTTGCCAGGAGGTAGCAGATAAGCCAATCGAGGTTTTTGCTGCAGAGTATTCCCTCTGCTGCTTTCCTGGTCACTGTTGGGTTTGATTTGAGGGCAGTGAAGGCCTGACTCTTCCCACACTTTTGTTGTGCAGTAAGAGAACAAGAGCAAAGCAGGCCTCAGTGCTGTCTCTGCAGGTGCCCAGTGCAGCAGGGTCCTGTGCTAGCATCTGCACAGCTGGGAGCTGATGTAGCCCCCTGCACATCTCCCTGCATCAGCATTCTTGCAGAGCAGAGAGCCACCACCTTGGGTGCTGCTGGCTGTTTGGGAGAGGTATTTAGTTGTTTGTGTGATGGTTTTCTGGAGGAATTAGAGGTTGTGGCTTCTCTGAGACAGTGATGAAAAGCAGTCATCAATAGAGGAATGGGAATGGGCGCTCAGGGAAACCCACAGTGCCTCCAGGGACTGTGAGTCAGAAGGGGGGGGGGGGCCATTTCTGATGGATCACAGCAGGAAAGTAGGATTGTTGTTCTGTTTGTCTCACAGAGTTCCAAGTGTGATATGCAGCAGCTGTTCTGTAAAGTTTCATCTTCTTTGTCTCCTGCAGTCATCTTGTTTGTTTTTCTTCCTCCTCTGTCTGGCTCTGCTGGTTCTCTCCTTTAAGAGACTGACTTGCCTCTGGCATTGTTTGCCTTTTCTGGCTTTTGCATCTTTCAAGTGTGTCTTTTCCCTCTGATTGTACCTTGTGAGCTTTTCCTCCTTTCTTTGCTCTTAGCAGCTCAGCCCTGGCTGTGTGGCCCCTTGCCTGCTCTCTGGGGATGTGAGCAAGACCCTTGACCCATGGAGTCAAGGTCTTCTGTGAGTATACCCACTAACCTAGGACTTGTGGTTTATGAACAAAGAGAGGAATAAAAGAAAGAATTTAGGAGAGCCTGAAGGTCTTCCTGCATGGAATCAGGGTGGTCCATCTGTGGGGTGGAGAGCCAAGGGCTAGAGCTGAAGATTGGTGTATCTGTGGCTTTCCGAGATCAAGGACGGGCAGGAGTTTGTGTCTGTGTGTAGGCACACTTGCTTCTGCCCTGCCATGGGCACGACTGGCCTGCTAGTAGCTCTGGTGTGTGGAGATAGGCAGCTCTGCAAAGAAATGGATTACAGTGGCAGAGCTGGTTAGCTGTCACCTAAGTCTTTTCTTGGGGTAATCCTTTGTTACTCTTAGGGTGTGGGTAAGTGGTTTTGTACATGTGGGCTGGGATTAGGGCAAGCGTTCTGCATTCTCTCAGAGAGGAACCTGTGATTTGCTAGCCCAAGGGACTCAGGCTGTACTCTTGCCTTTTTTTCTAGACCAGAAGAGCTTCAAACCAGTACCATTTTCATGCTGCCCTGAGAACCCACTGACTGTGGTAAAATTGTGCTTAACCACAGTGGCTTGTGGTAGCACCAAGTGTACTGTGAATCTCAGCACTGACTAGGTCAGCTGATGGCAAGGAGGAACACATGTGGAAGCCAGGAACTGACTTGACAACAATGAGAAGCCTCACCCACTCACTGCTCAAGAGATTGCTTTGTCTCTCACCTCAGAGTGTGCCAAGGGAATTGAGACAAAGCAAAGGTCTTGTCCTCGGTCCCAACTGGTCATCTCTTAGGCAGAGCTGCAGTGCACGACCTGGGCTCATGACTGCCATTAATGTGGTCAACTACTGGCAGAAGGTGTTCGAGACAAATGGGATCCCTGAAGCACGAGAGTCCAGTGAATATATTGTGTCATTTGTCCTGGGAGCAAAAACAGTTAAGTAATGGGAAAGGAATAAGATCTGTGCGTGCCTCTTTGTCATTTTGGTTGAATCCCTTACCTTTCTTATTATCTCACTTACAGGAAGTAGAACGTCTCTCTACCTTATGTGGCAGAGGGGGTGAGGCATAGTTTGTTAATGCCAGTAGAATACCTGGGGTCTCTTAAATGACTTCTTTTGCAGGGACTGGAATGTAAGTCATGATATACACACCTAAACTGTACTCTGACTTGTTTGGTGTAATAATTTTTAATTTTACCTATTCTTTTGAGCCCCAAAAGCAACAGAACCGTTGTACAGGTTTATTTTTAAATATACGAATAGGTTCTCCTAATCATTAGTGGTTTCCAACAGTCTCAGGTATATGTGTTTGTCAGCAGGTGGGGTCTCCCTGGAGGATGCCCTTGGGTGGGTGCAGAGGACACCCAGATGGTACAAATGGGCAGATTTTAAAGTGACCTTGTCTTTAGTTTCAGAGCTTGAATTACAAAAGCCTCCACACTCCACTTACAGCACTGCAGCAGGAGCAAATCCAGCAGCTGAGCCTCAAGCGACTGGAAAGGTAGGAGTGATCTCTTACAGTCATTACTTTAAGAGTTTTCCTGCAGCCTTAATGCAGCCAAAACAACAATAGAGAGAAGGCAGAAGACCATCAGCAGCTGACATGTCAAGTTGCAGTGCTGTGTTGGTCTCTCATGGTAACACAAGTGATGGGTATTTGCTGCTGTTGTCAGGTAGCAAATTGCCTGTCTGTCCTGTCTGTGAGCGAAGAAGGTTTAAGGGATGTTGCAGAGGAGCAGGGAACTGGAAATACTGACTCTTGAGTTGAGCTCGTTTTCATTAAGCCTTCCTGTGCTGATAAAATTTAGCCGTGGCCCCTTCTGTCTGAATCAGCACTCTCTTCAGCTGCCAGTACTATACTGGTCTGTGCTGTTGATGTGCCCCTCCTTTCTAGGCTTTGCCTGCAGAGGGGTTTTGCTGCTTTTTGGAGGTATCCATGTTTTCCCTAGTGTAGCTTTTGTCTCTCACCGTTTGCTTGCTTTAGTGTAAAAATTAAGTGGGTTTGGTGTGAAGGACCTACCTGGAATCAGGCTGGGCCTGGGAAGTAGTGTGTGAGGAGGGGAAATATTCAGAAACTTGGATCATTTAGAAGGGTGGGAGGTGCTTGGGAGTGTGTTTGGTGGTAGCATCCTCCTGCTTGTTTGTGTGAGTGTGGCTGTGATGTGGATCCTTGTTTTGCTGTGTGGATTAATCCTGCCATGACTTATGCAGAATAGGATGTGAGGGTTTATCAGGGAGTCAGCGTGTTAGCAGTGGTTACTGTTTGTAGGATCTGAGTGTTTTCCCTGGAATTTTCCTGCTGCTCTTGAGTCTTGTGTTAGGAGCAGAAATATAAAATTCCCAGCTGTCTGATTTCAAGTTGCTTTGTCTTAAGCGCTGTTAAGGTTCCAACAAATATCTGCTGCTCTACATGAAGTGAGGTATGATGCCTCACAACAGCTGAAAACATGGCCCCAAAATTCATAGAATCATAGAGGGTGACAGGGACCTCTGGAAATTTAGTGTCCAACCCCCCCCTTCCTCCTCAAAACTGGGTCAACTACAGCAAGTTGCTCAGAGCCATGTCCAATTAAGTTTTTAATATATCCAAAGACAGATTCTCGACAAGCTCTCTGGACAGCCTGTTCCAGTGTTTGACCACCCTAACAGTGTTGGGGGAAAAAAAAATAATAGAGGTTGGTTCTTAGGTTTAAATGGAATTTTTATATGTTTCAGTATGTGCCCTTGGCATGTCTTTTCTCTGGATACTACTGAAAAGAGCCAGGCTCCATCTTCTATACTCCATCTCACCAGAAACATATGGTTACTGATGAACTTTCTCTCCCCTGCTCCCACTCCTGAGCCTTCCCTTCTTAAGGCTAAACTGTCCCAGCTCTCAATCTCTCTCCTCGTATGTCAGGTGCTCCAATCCCTTAATCATCATAATGGCTATTCATTTGATTTATGAACCATTATATCCATTACAAACCAGTATGTCGGTGTCTCTGCTGTACTGGGAGCCCAGCACTCCAGATGTTTCCTACCAGTGCTGAATAGAGAGGAAGGATCCCATCCCTCAGCCTTCTGGCAACTCTCTGCCTAATGCAGCATGGGAACCCATTGATCTTTTTTGCTGCAAGGGAACACTGCTGGTTCATGGTCAGCTTGTCCACCCAATCCCCAGGGCCTTTTCTGCAAGGCCACTGTCCAGCTGTTTGGCCCCTAGCCTGTACTGGTGCATGGGGTTATTCCTGCCCAGTTCATAAGACTTCACATTATTCTTTGCTAAATTTCATGAGGTTCCTCTCAACCCATTTCTCCAGCCTCTGAAGGTCCTTCTGAAGAGTAAGTCACCCATCTGTTCTATTAAACGCTCCTCCCAATTTTCTGTCTGCAGATGTGCCAAAGGTGCTCTCTGTCCCTTCATCCTAGTCATTAATGAAGATGCTATGCTATATTGACCCCACTGTTAGCCCCAGGAGTACTCCACTAGTGATCAGCCTTCAGTTGAACACAGCCCCCCTAACCTACCAGTTCAGTCAGTATTCAGTCCACCTCATTTATTTAGTCCATACTTCACCACCTTTGATATGAGGATGTTATAGGACACAGTATCAAAAGCCTTAGGAAAGTCAACATAAACAGTATTGATTGGTCTTTCCTCATGCATCAAACTAGTCATTATGTCATGGGGGGATCTCAGGTCAGCTGGGAATGATTTCCCCTTTGTAAATCCATGCAAACTATGCCAAGTCAACTTCCAGTACTTAGTATGTTTGGAAGCAGTTTCTAGAACTCTTTGTTCCATCACTTTCCCCAGTATTGACATGAGGCTGCCTGGCCTGTAGTTCCCCAGGTCCAGTGCTGGATGGCAAACTGTTTTGTGGGAATGGAGCTCCCTCTCCCTTAGAGCGCACATGAACATTCCACACGCAGTGGAGAGCCTTAGGGGTGCTCACCCTCAGAGGGATTATGTGGTTGGTAATGAGGGTAGCATGGTATTGAGAGCTTTGCTGTGTTACAGAGTGTAGTCCCAAAGTGTTCACACTTACTTTTGTGTGCCACAGAATGCCTGTGCAGTATGTGCTTGGCGAGTGGGACTTTCGGGACCTGACTCTGAAGATGAGACCCCCAGTATTTATTCCTCGGCCTGAAACAGAGGTAGGAATGTGTTCAACATGGCGGGGGTGGGCTTGAATCTCTCGTACAATACGATCATAGCATCGCTGTGAAGGTGCCCTGTATATTTTGAGGTTGTTGTGATGAGAAGGTCAGAGCACTCCACTTCTAGGACAGAGAGGGATTCTGAACTTGTGCTCTGGAACTGATACTGGTGAACTTTGCCTCCTGGCTCAGAGCAAGAGATGTTGCAAGCTGGCGTATCACTTAATTACACAGAGATCCATCTCCATTGATGGAAGGACTTGGCTTTCTTTACTTATTTCTACTATAGTAATGATTCCTAGAAGTTCAGAACCTACGCTGCTCTATCCCAGTGGGTTAGTACTTTCATACAAGGGAAAGAATTTCAAAGGTGTCCAAAGGTTGTTAGGAAAATCCTGCTGTAAGTAGAAAGCTGCTACTGGGAAATAGTAATGAGCTCCAGAGAGCCTGTCTGTCCAGGTGCAGACTGAAACAGTGCAGCCTGGTAGGAAATGGTACGTACTACCTGTCTGATGGTTTCACAGTGGTTTCTGGACAAACACTGGAAACTGAAGGGTGAGTTCTGACCTGGGCTGGAATGAAATATGACTGTCAGTCATTAGAATGTAAAGGACAACCATACATGACCAAGTTAAAACTCCATTTTCCCCAGTGTTCCTGCTGCTGGGGAAAAGCCCAAGAACTCTATGTTGACACTTTCTCTGACAGTAGCCCAGCTCTGGACCATCCTAGTAACAAAGTCTGTTTCCTAGTCCTCAAGAGGTTGTAGGTTTTGTGAGGATGTTTTTTTGGTTTTGGGTTGGTTCTCTTGAGTTTTTCTTTGCTGGGTTTTTATTTTTTTGTTTTGTTGTTGTGTTTTTTTTTCCTGGTAATTTGTTTTCTTTTGGAGCCTGTGTTAACTTTTGGAGATTAAGTGGTCTTGTCTATTTAGGAGTCCCAGAAGCTTAAACCTCTTTTACTCAAACAGTAAGTTCTTCAGTTGTGTGTCTGCTGCTTGGTGAGTGTTGTAATGTGCTAGCATCTCTCTGCTCAGATCTCTAGAAGCAGAGGCTCATTCTGTAAAAAAAATAAAAAGGTTCATACAATCAGAGTGTTAGGTTGTGTTGTGGTGTTGGGGAGGTTACTTGGACAGAAGAGCGTGGGGACAAGATCCAGCTCTTTAGCACCACCTGGCAGAACATTGCTTTAGTCAGGTGCTGCTTCCAGGAACTATGTCCTGTGTGTAACCCGTTGCACAAAGTAAGTTGGTGTCCTGATCCTTTCCTACTGCTCGGAAGGAAAGGTGGGTCATCTCTGACTCGGGGCTTTGTGTAGTGAGTTTGGGTTGGGGTTTGCCTATGCTTTGTTTCATCAGAGTAATTTCTCCAGACTTCATTGGACTTTAAAGCTGTGGTAGATATGTCCTTACAAAAACGCTGAAGTTAGTTGCATCTGTTGCTCTCTTTCTGTCTAGGATCTGTCTGTAGCATTCTTAAAATCAATAGTGCTGAAACATTTCACCAAATAATATCTGTAAATAATTCTTGTCCTTTAGGAAGCAGTTCATTATCAGCTTTGATATCCCAGGTTGAAGCTGCTTATCTGTGACTGCACACACAGTCCATGTGGCATGTCTTGTCCTTGGCTGAGTAAATGTGACCCCCTAAATTTACTTGTTAGTGCAGATACACAAGCAGCTGCAAATGCTCCTGCTTGTTGATTCAAAGTCTGAAAAAAAAAAAAATAAGAAGAGGAGCCATTTTTATGATGTGCATTTTATTCTATGGTTATGACTCTTAATCCCAGATGCGTTGGTAATGGCATGAAGGCAAACACAGTATGACATAAACCACCGGCATTGTTTCAGTCCTGGGGTCAGAGACACATGCAAAGAAAGAAGCTCAGTTGTCTGCCTAATTTTGCCCTGTGTGAAATTTGCCCCTTTGTAGTACGTTTTGTTCTTCCTGGTAGCTGAGCCCTCTCCCGTTCCTTCCCTCTGGGAATATTTTTCCAGTACATGTGGCATCGTTCTTCTGTTCCGTGGGAATCCGGGTGAGGAGGGAACAGGCAGCCAAAATTAGGGAACTAGCAGCTCCTGTCCAAGCTCTGAGAGTGGGATAACAAAGCTGATTGCATTCAGTCATAACTTCTTGGCATGCAGGGCTGAGCACAGACACACTGCATGGGAGGAGAGTTTTATTAAGCAGCTCTCAGTCTTGCCCTCCTTGTGGCCCTTCCTATGGTGGCCCTCTGTAAGCAAAGCTCTGGACTTGCTGCTACAAGCACTGAGTTTGCAAGGGCTCATGGAACCCAGTGTCCTGCCTGCTTTCCTCGGACCACCAGAGCTGGGCTTCTGCAGCAGGGAGGTGTTTGGGCCAAATTTTAGGATTGTGCTCAGTCTCATGAATTATCTTTGTTATGCTATTATCATTGTAATGTCAAGGAATCCCTGTTTCAGCATTGCTCAGTCACTCTATTAATGAAGAAAGTCCTTTCCCCAAAGCAGAGCCTTCTAGAACTCTGGCAGTGTTACCATTGCAGCGGTCTTGTGGATCAGAGAAAAAGTAGGATAAACGGAAAGAGAACTCGGCAAACCGTGGGTGCGTAATTCCCTTGTTATCTCTCCAGGCAAATAGAGGCTAAGTGAAACCTCGCCATGACTTTGTGAAGGAAAGGTTTGGGTCGGTCCAGGACCTCCCCACAGGAAGTAGTCGGAGTTCACCAGTCTTCTACCCCTAGAGGGCACTCCAGGCTTAGGCTCCAGGAGTTCCCGAGGTCTTTATTTCCTATTAGTGATTGTAAGATTTCTGGCATTTCTGATCCTCTTCTCTCAGATGCTGGATTGTAAAGCAAATGAAGGCTTATTTATGCAGTGGAAACACAAATGGTCTCCTTTTATCCCTTGCAGCTACTGTGTGGGTAGAGTCAGATTCTCGGACATTGAGGTTTTGGTTTTGCTGGATGAAAGCTGTTGGGAGGAGACCTCCAGTTCTGCTTGGGAGGATTTTCACATTTGCACCACCTCCTCTGACCCTCAGGCCACTTGAGAGTCTCCTGGTGACACCTCCTTGACCTGCTGTGATCTCAACACAGGCTCATACCCTACATGATTTTTTTTTCCACCCTGGCTTTGTTGTGGTGGCTCTGTCATGAGTCCTTTGACCCATAAGGGGGTTGGAAGCACACTGGAGGGTGAGGATGCATGTGTAGCCCGGGAGGCATCTTGGGGAAAGGAATTAAAAGTTTGTGCTGTGCTGAACATTTTGCAGTAATCATGCAAAAAGTATTGTGGCTGCAGTCTCCTGTGAGAGCAAGAAAGAGGACTGAGCAGGTCAGGCTGTATCGGTCTGTCTAGTTCACTGTACCCTGTCTGATCAGGGCTCATGGCACATGGTGGGGGCAAAATTACAAGGGAAAAGAAGGATCCCCCCCCTTATTTTGACAGTCATGAGTTAAGGACTGTTTCTGGGCAAAGCAGGATTTGGGACCATCCTGCTTCATAATCACTAATGGATCTGCCCTCCATTAATTTGTTTAATCCTCTTTCGAGTCTGTCTGTCTCCAGCCTCCATGACATCGTCTGACAGCGAATCTTTCTAATTTCATGTTGTAAGTGGGAAACATTTTCTTTCCTTTTGGTGCTACCTGCTCATTTAACAGGAAAGCTCTTCTTACTGCATAATGCACAAGCTATTTATGCTCTGTATGGCATTTGTAATTTTCAGTCCTGTCGCTTTCTAAATAAATTCTTTTTCTACCTATGATTTTTAAGCTTTTAGCTTGTTCCCCAGGATAGATTGTTTTGCGTGATAACCTGCTCAGTACACCCAAACCATAGCTGTTTACTTGCATCTGTCAGCTGAATGGCAGTGCTGGAGTGTTCTGCGAAAGCACTTTAGGCAAAGATTTGCTCAGAGAAAGCTTTCATGAAGTTTAACCTTACAGCTAGTTAAACATAATCATTACCCTTTCAAGAAGGTCAAGGACACAGAGAAGGGAGGTTTTTTGCTTCCTGACATGTATATGCAAATACACAGATTGCAAGGTGGGGCCTTCTCCAGTGCTTTATGTCAAAACAGTGTACACATTCTTCTGATTTAATCAGTGCTAAAAGGAAGCTTTTGATACAGAACGGCCCCTAATTTCATTGCCACAGATGACTACTTCTCAGAAAGTTCAAAAGGTCACACTGTGCAGTGGAGTACAGCCAGGGATCAGAAGTCAGGAGATTGGCTTTTTTTTTTTTTTTAATGGTTTTGCCTCTGAGCAGTTGTCTCTTCAAAGGAAAACTGCTTCTCTGTTTGGCATCGTTGGCTTCCCAGTTTGGGAAATGAAATGGACAGTGGTGCTGTATCTTTTACGTAGCTTAAGGTCCTTTCTTGAAATGCATATATATAGAGAGAGACTCCTATAAGGTATCACAGAATCATGGAATTGTAGGGGTTAGAAGGGATGTTTGGAGATCCAGTCCAACTCTGCTGCCAAAGAAGGGTCACCCAGAGCAGGTTGGACAGGAATGCATCCAGGTGGGTTTGGCATACCTCCAGAAAAGGAGACTCCACAACCTCTCTGGGCAGCCTGTTCCAGGGCTCTGGCACCCTCACAGTAAAGAAACTTTTCCTTGAATTCAGATGGAATTTCCTGTGTTCCAGCTTGTGTCCATTGCCCCTTGTCCTGTCACCAGGCACTGCTATGAAGAGCCTGACCCCATCTTGATACCCACCCTTTGTAAGCAATGATGAGGTCCCCTCCCAGTACTCTGTTCTCCAGGCTATACATTGAACATGTACATGTAAATTGAACATAAATGCAACGGAGCATTATTTCATAGATGAACAGTTAACTTCTGTCAGAGTGTAGCTGTAAACAAACGTGTTAAGTTTGGAGTGGTGTTCTTGCCTAACGCAGGTCAGTTTTTACCCATACGGTAGGTAATATTTTATCAGGATGTTGGAGGAAAACCACCTTCTGAAAGTGGACTGTGGCACAGAGGCTGAGGAATGGGAAATTATGAAGGCAACCTGCTGTTGCTGCAGAGCAATTGGAGCTGCTCTTTGAGCTAGGCACAAGATTATACATGCAGAAATAAATACTGCAACCTGTGCCTCGTGGCTGAGGGACTTCCCCTGACAGAAGAGCCTGGAGAAAGATTTGGGGTTCTAACGGATATTGGCTGACTATGAGCACCCCTTTTCAGTGGACTTCCCAGCAGCTAATGTGGTACTTGCATGTATTACCAGGGGATTGCCAAATACAAGTAACAGGATTAAATAATCTCTGTACTGCACTGGTGGAATAGTTGCAAAAAATACTATGTCCAGTTATGTTGCTGACTGGTTGAGAAAGAAATGGAAAAGTATGTTGGAAGAAGAACAAGTAGGTGGATTAACAGCTGGAAAAATCTGCCTTCTGAAAGACTGTTTAGCTCATCAAAGACAAGCTTAGGGGTTAATTGCTTGGCACAGGGAGCAGGAATTTGATAAAGTCTCTTCTGTTCCATAGATAAGTGTGTAACAAGCAGTATAAATGCAGGGCAGAAGAAAAGGTGCACATCTTTAACTGAGAGTGTAATTAATCATCGAAACAGCTTACCAGGAATCTACTGCTGGCTACTTTAAAATCAGGACAGGATGTTTTCCCAGGACAGATTTCTTGTTCAAAAGGAAATGGAGGAAAAAACAGGATTGTTCCTGGCTAACTGGCCAAGACGAACTATGGCAGTAGTTTCTCCTGGCTTTCTATGTAAGAAAAAAAAAAGTGTGCTAATGCAGGGGATTACTTCAGAGTTGGTGATTTCCAGGACAGACTCAAATTTAAAGCTAAATTCTGTGCTGAAGGCAGGGAAAGCTATAGCTGTTCCTTTAATTCATGCACAGACCTGTTCCCCATCTTAATTTATATAGGGTTTCTTAATATGTTTTTACAGGTTTCTGTGTTATGCCTTTATCTTTTTTTGGCCCTAAAAGAACTCTATGAAGTCTTCAGCTTTATTCTAATGGAAAGAGTGTCTCTGAGTGTCGCCTGAATAACTTAGCCCATCGGCAGTTAGAGCAAGACTTAGGACTAGAACTGGAGAAAAACAAACTATAGAATGGCTGTAACAGGAGGAATGGGACTTGAGGGGATTCCCACATGGAGAGGGGAAAAAAATATATGTATTTTCCCCTCACAGATTTTCAAGTAACTGGAATTTCAGAGCTAGGGATTACTGAGCTGGACCAGCACATTTGTTCAGATGCTGTATCTGGCAGTGGCTAATACCAGTATCTGCAGAGAAAGAAAATGCCTTGATTTTCAAGAGAGGTTTGTGCTGGAGAGCTGAGGTACAGCCATTCTGCAGTGACTTTGAGCCGCTCTTCTTGTCCCTCTTGGACATGGCTAAGTTTAGACATGACAACCAGGGTAATTTCTCTTGAGCACTAGCGCATCTGCGTGGCAAAGGTTGCTGCCTTTTGGTGAAATAATGTCTGGGTGCTGTCACAACCTCTCCTGCAACAGATGAAACAACACTTGGCGTGTGTTGTTTCATTCAGGAGCTTCTCTTGTGTGACAGAGAAGCCAGACTTCCTCAGTACTAGGCGTGCCTTTAACCTGTTTGTCTGTCATTGCTTCTGCCTGAAGCCACCTTTTTCTGCAGGATCAGTGCCTCCTTCTGGAGTTGGTCTGGTGTTTTGCCTTCTGTACATGTGTAAGAGGAGTTTTGTGAGCTTTGTGCAACATTTTCTCCTTCCCACTGCAGTGCCAGGCATCAGACACTGCTGTAGCCTGCTTGCCCACTAAGCACTAGCCTGGTATGGGCACCTGGTGTGGGGAAGAGGGCATGTAGCAGCAATCTTCTATGGCCATTGCCATGGAGTTAGGTTTCCAGCTTGGCTTCCTGGTTTTGTCATGAGCTGATGGGCAGCCAAGTCGACAAACAGGAGGGGAGGAGTGATTTGGTTAATATCAGATCAGGCTCTATGGAAAGTCCTGGATTCTGAGAACAGAAGTTTCTGGAAAGCACACAAATAAGTAAAACATTCCCTGGAAGTCTGCGAGAGCAGAGAGGTTACCCAGGTTTTCATACACATGAAACTCTTGCTTTCCTCATGCTGTTTGCTAGCCTGGGAAGTTAGAACCTCTTGCCACCCTGACTTGCACCCCTGGATTCCTATCTTCCTCTCTTTGCCTAGAGCATGTGGGGCATGAAAAAGGGGTGCTTCTAGGGAACACAGTGTGAATTTGTGAGCTCTACCCTTACATTTCCCATTCCTCCCCTCCTCTTGTTTTTCTTAGCCTTGTTTTAATCGCAGAAACGTTGCTGTTGTTGGACTGTAGCATGTGATTGCGTCGCCTCTGGACTTCCATGCAGAGCTCTGTAGCCACCCATGTGCAGCAAGAATCTCTGCTGTTTCCTCCTGAGCGTCTTGGTGCTGAGAGCTGCCTGACCCTGCTGATTGGAGCTGTGCAGCTGCGGAGCTTGTGGTTTGAGTGCTGGCAGACACTGTCCTCACCCTTTCTTTGTGCAGCTGCGGTTCCAAGAAATACAGTGAACTAGAGACCTGGCCACAGGGAGGGGGAGGTAATACCAAGAACCTGTCAGAACATGATTGTGTGCTTGGGGGGGGGTGTTGGGGAACGGGAGTTGTGGGTGGAAGGCTGAGGCAGAGGCTCATGGGAAGCTGGAGGTGTTTGCAAAGTTTTGCATTTATTTCACTCAACAGAGAAGATGGGGTGGGGAACCCCCCAAATAAATTACATTGTGAACTTAGGGTGAGTCTGGCAGTGAAGCAAGACTTCCTAGAATTGCAAGGTGAGAGCAGGCTGTGAATGGCTTGGCTAAGAGACAAAAGCTGGAGAACCTCTGAGTGCTGGAAGTCAAGTAGCATGGGAAGCAAATATTTGTGACCCCTCTGTGTGGAACCACAGGTGATAGGTATGCTCTAGTCCTTGAAAGCTCTTCCTTTGCTACCAGATACCCTTCTCCCTCCCAAGGATGTCCTACATATTTCCCTGTGGATTTTTAAATTTGCTACTGACAAAGACATAGAAGGTCTAGATGCCTCCTTCCCACCCTGTTTTGTGCTAAACAGACTTTAGGTCCCTGAAAACCCACCCCTTGATGCCTGTACCACCTTTAGCTCGGTGCAGTGTAGAACCCCTTCCAGATGGTCTGCTTTACACCTAGCTTGCACGGATTTCCGAGGTGGCTGATACTCTTGACATCCACTTGAAACTTTATTTGCACAAAATCCTGTAAAATGGGGCAGAAGGGGAAGTTCATTGACTATTACTGTGTAACGGGGTGGGGAGGGGGGCTGGGGGGGGATGGAAGGGGGGTTTCAACATGCAGAGACTGGGATTTAGTCACACCAGTAACTCTGTGAGCTGACCCTGTTCCTAAGCCTAGCCTATTGTCCTGACTGCAGTGCTCTCTGCCTTTAACAGATGACAAAAAGGCCCTGGAGCTACTGGCATTGCTGGTGTGCCCTGGAAAGGTGCATGGCAACCCTGCAAGCTGTGGGGGAGAGGACAGTTGTTGGGGCAGCTTTAGCCATAGGTAAGATCTCCTCCACAGGACAGCAGTGGCTGCTGACTTCACATTTCCATCTGTTGAATGAAACGTGCAATCTGCCCCTGCAAGCAGATATCAACATCTCTGAGTCGTGGGCCTTGCCCAAGCCATGGCCAGGCCTCACCTTCCCTTCTGCCTTCATGCTGTCACTAGCAAAAGCAGAGAGAAGATGTTAGCTTTTGTCTGGTTTTGTCTGTTTGCTGTTCAGGCCCTCCACTCCTTCCAAAAGTGGCTTTTGCTGGGTGAAGGAGCTTCTGGGCCAGACTAGGGGAGAAAAGATCTTCAAAACATTCCATTTCCCTACTCTGACACAAATCACACCTCTACCCACATCTGTGTACACCAGGCTCCGGGGTAAAAGTGGTTCTGCTGGTACCTGTAGCACTGGTTAGCAGGATTTTGGTGCAGACTGTGTTGTTACTGACAACAATAACACATACTGTGAGCAATAATCTGAATTTTAGTAGCTGCACAGTTTGGCATTCATCCTGTGCAGGGGTTAGCCTGCTGTAGGTAAATGTGGAACCGGGTCACCTTTCTAAGATACTTTTAGAAATTATTATTTTACTTGCTCCTTAATGCAGCACTTTAGATTTACCTGAAGTGGTGTCAGTGGGAACGGTGTGGATGAGGCTTCTGAAGCATTGGGCTCAGTGTTTCGCTCTGCCATAATCATTCCTGAGTTTGGAATGGTCACTGGTTTACAGTTGCTCATCTGGAAAATGGGAATTGAGAAGATAAATGTGTTGCAGGGATGAGGCACCTGAGGAAGCCAAGTAATTTTCCTGTATTTAGAGACTATAAAGACACAATGATTGTCAAGCCTTTGTTTTATCCAAAATAGCATTTTTCTGTACTGAAGGATATTTCTCTCTGATGTACTGAATACTGTAAGTGGTGTGAAAGTAAACCATCTTTAACGGCCTACCATTTCAGTCTGGAGTTCTGGTCATGCAGAATTTACCTAATGTATTCCAAAGGTTAATTACCTAGGCTGCCAAAGTGTTTTCTCGTATTTCCCAGGGGAGTTGTTTTAATTTCATTTCACAACCTTTAGAGCTGGTGATCAAACTGATGGTTAAGATGGCTTTTAACAATGATGGCATTATAGTAGTAGGTGTTTGTGCTCTGGATCTTTTCTGTCTTAGGTGTGGGGTATCCTACACGAAAAAGACCACAGCCTTTGGACATCTGTGGTTGTCCCAGGTTTTCTATGTCTGGCACTGGCATCTCTTTTTAGTACCTTCTGCCTCTTTGTTGCTCTTCCCCAGAGGTGACTGTTCAGATTCTTTTCAGAATCTGAATACTTGCACTCTGTCTTGCAGGGTGTTTTGTAGTCTTTGTATGAACACTGTGATGCGTGGCCAGAAATACTTCATCTCCCAAAATGAGATTTGAAAGTGGTTCTGCAAAGTGCTGTAATTTATTACTAATCAGTTTCCAGTGGTGACATCTTGGAGATCATGGTGTGCTTGGAGAAGCGCAGGCTTTGGCTGGATCACTTGCTAAAATATGAGAAATACTAAGAAGAATCTGAAGAACACTGTTTCAAAACAATTTTGAGTAACTTAATCATTTGTGATTTCTGAAAAGAAAATCTAGTGGCAGTGGGCTGACTGGACATGGTTTGTAACGTGGTTGCTGGGATTTCCTGATTCTTTGGCAGATATTGGGGAAATGTATTTTTCACATGAAAACTCTTAAGTGAAGAAAACAACCATGGTATCACAGCCACTTAAAACAGAATTACAAAATGTCTTATTTCAGTGCTTTCTTTTTGTTCTTGTTACTTCTTGCTTTTTATACATTTCAATCAGCAAATTTAATTCAACATTAAATAATCTGTACTAGTATTTTTTCCCCTAATTTGCCAGTTAGAATACACCTTCTGTTTTGCTTGCCAATTGAATTTATTTTGTGACAGAATTTGTCATAATTACTGAATTTTCTGATTTTAGCAACACCCTTAAGTCTGGATAAGGATATAGTTTCTTTAGGCTGCCACTTTATTTTTAATGTCTTTTAATTTTGAACTATTGTGAGAAATGTGTATTAGGAGAGAACTAGCCTTTGCCTCAGTAAGAAGTAGATGAAATAACCAACACAGTAAGGCAGGGGAGTCAGGAATTAGGATACAAAGCCCAAGTAATACAAACATATCTCTTTTTTTTAATATACATGTGGTAAAAACTGAAATCAGTCACATCTAAATAGGTGCTTTGGCAACACTCCAAAAATACTTTCACTGTGGAATGTGTAAAGTAGAATTTCCATTAAAAACTCCAAGCTTGGAGTTACTAATTATAAACCTTAAGGGAGTTAATAAATGGTGACAATAGTTCTACTGTGTGGAAGTTGGATTTGGACATTTGTAATCAGTAACTTGTGCTACTCTGTCATCGGCCCTGGAGACAGACGATTCTTCTGAGTTACTCTAGAGATTTCCTGGAAATATTTGTAAGTGACCAGAAATGGCTGGTATTTAAAAGAGTGATTTAATGGCCAAACAGATTTTTTTTGTGTGTGGCTCTTCTGTGGCCTTGGGATCATCAGCACCTGCTTCCCCAAAACAGCTGTGGTCACAGTCTCCGTCTGTCTCCAGTGCAGAAGTGTTTTTGAACTGATTCATCTGGAGCTGTTAGCTGGAAGGCAAGAGCCAGTTTCCCACAAAAGTGGGTAGATAAGGTATTTATTTTTCCCTGTTGTTATGTGGATGCTGGTAGTCCTCTTATGGTTTCCCACCGTCCTGTAGGGAGCCTGTAAGAATATTTTCCTCCATAATTGTCTAGGAAAGGAATCCCAGAGCAGCAATGTGATTTTGGAGGTTGTTAACAAAACTCCCTTATGAGTGTGGTGCCATTAAGGATGTGGTAACCAAGGTGGAGCGTGGCAGTGGGGTTCCTCCTACCTGGGTGAGGCCAGTTTAGGTATCGGTTACCAAACAACTCTGCAGTGAAGACACCTCTGAGAGAGCCTCTCAGAACAGTGTCTTCCAGCCTGTGGGCTGCTTCTAGTTCCCTCTTGGGCTTTTGGGTATGTACACCACAGAGCTCATTGCTGAGGAGCACTGAGCTGTGGAAAGCAGAGGGCACAGCCTGGAGAAGCACCAAGGCTATTGTCATCAAGTGTCTGGTGAGGGAAGGCACAGATGATTCTGGTTCTTTCCAGCTCAACAACTGGAGAAGATTTGAGAGAAAACAATGAAAACAGTTGAAGGTGCTTGTTGCTAAAAAGCCCCTGAAGCCCTCAAAAGGCACGGGCTGTGAAAGGGAGCCTGAAGAAAGTTGAGGAGCCGTTGCCTCCCAGAAAGCTATTGTTGCTGGACCCAGGCTACTGGAAAAGCAGCAAAGCTGAACACAGCTGAGTTGAAAGTGGCAGACTCAGAAAAGCTGATCTGAAGAAGTAGGAATGTTGCTAGAGGAAATACAGTGTGTTTTACCCTCAAATAAACCGTATCTTTCCTTTTTACTTATGCTTGCAGGCTCTTGCAGCAGGAGGAATCAACAGGGGAAGGGTCCTGTTAAAATGTTTGGGTTTGAAGCTGCCTGGCTCTGCTGGGCCTGGGACAATGTTGAAATGTGCCTGTTGCCTCATCCCAGACTGGGAAGTAGCACAAACTTCACTTCTGTTCTCTGAGCACTGGGTGTGTGCTTGCATGCAGGGGCACAGTACTTCAATATGTTTAAAAGCAGTCCAGTTCTTGTGGGAAACCTCAGAAAACACTGTCTGACAAAACAGCCTGTGTCTTGGGTGCTCTGCTGCTGGGGATGTTTAGGTGGAGCTCGTCTACCCCAATTCTTCATTTTTATACCTGTTTGCATCCTTCCTCCCTATTTACTGCACGTACAAGTTGGCCCAGCATGAGGGATGACCAACAGCAACAGATATCTTCGTAGTAACTACAGCTTTGCATAAGGCATCCCTTACACCGCACCAGTTAGCGTGATATATCCAAGGAAGGGCTTATTCCCTTTTGTATACAAGCACAGACAGTTTAGGCTCCTGAAAAAGGCCATTACTGTAGTGAAGAGAAGCTGACATGCCTGATGGGACATGCTGCTTGTGCCAAGAACATGCAAGATTCCTCATAAAAATGGAAGACTGGTAATTTTCCTGGTAATATCTTTTTAAATGCTGGCAAAATCAAGCCAATTATTCCTTGTAAATTTTGTTGAGCTTTCTGGGTTTGCAAGAGAGATGCAAGAGCACACCTCTCAAGGGAAATAACCTCGCTGTCGCAGGAGCGCCTTGGGCGGTAAGGCCTTGTTTCTCTTCTGTTGCTCCACGGAAGCGCCAGGATTTCCAGGGAGATGTGAGCACCTGCTGAACCTGCTGATGGGACTCAAGGTGTTCACAAGGTTCCTGTCTTAAAGATGTCTCCAGTAAATAGCAAGGGATGTTGCTGCTGCTGTCTGAGGGAGGCACATGCACACTTTCTCTTGTGGCTAGTTGCTCATTTTCACAAACCTTAGAATTGTCTGTGTCTGAGCCCTCTCCTGCTGTGTTGGATTTTCTGTGTGAGGGGATTTAAAACAAAGGAGATTTATGGGAGGAAGGAGGTGGCGATGGCAGACACGCAGATGGATTGAGGATGGATGAAAATCTTTTCCATGTGACTTTATACCAACAAAATGTAGGAGGAGTCTACAATCTGAAATCCATGCAGAGAGTTGATCCTTTGGATCATTTCATAATTTCTTGCTTTTGCTTTTCATCTCTAGGTTGGATTATTAGTTTAGCTGCTGCCAGGAGCTGTACCTCTGCCTCCAGATTACATACCATACTGAGATGGTGTAGAAATCTTAAATTTTGAACCTTACAAATTCTGGAAGCTGGAATTTTTGGAGTAAATGGTATTGGAGAAGATAATGTGCTCCAGCTGTTTGGTTATTGTTTTTCCCAACTGTGCTAGAAGATTTCAGAGGATCTGTGGTAAATTGTTTCCTCAGGATTTGGATGCTAATCAAAGCATCCTGTGGGGGAGATGGAGCTGCAGTGAATTCAAGCACGCTAATTCTGTTGCTGCCATCTGTGTCTTTAAAATTAGCAACAAAAAATACATTTCATTGGGCTACAGAATCAAGAAGTTTAAACTCAGACTACAAAGGTGTGAGTCAAAACAGCTCCCTTGGAAACTTTTTTTCCTGTTTTGCTTTTTTTTTTGTTTGTTTGTGTGTGTTTGTTAGGATCTCGTCTCTTTAGTTGTGGAGGAAGAATCTCGGAAATGGGAGAAGAATTCAGGCCTCTGCTTCCCATTTCCTATCCCTCATCCTGTGATCCTGGAGATTGGCTGTGGCTCCGGAGCAATTGCTCTGAGTCTGTTACGCCAACTGCCACAGGTGAGCTTTTTTTCAGTGTTCATGGTACAATAGATGCCCATATTACAGGACAATGCCACTCTCATTGAGTTTTCACAGACAAACTTCCCCCTTCCCTTCCCCCTCCCCTTTGCTGGAACCTCAGCATCAAAAGTCTCTGACAGTCAGGCTCTGTAAGTCTGTGCTAGGTAGAAGATGAGTGTTTAGGAATTGCTCTCCCCAGCCTTCTAAAGGAGTATTGGAGATGCAGAGTGAGAGACAAGCACATGTCATACTGTCACAGCTGCCAAACTACTTTTTTTGAAGTTATTTTTTTCAGTAATCATAACCCTCACCTTTTGAACCAGAGGCAAAAGAGCAGGAAAGGGACTGGATCTGGGTGACCAATGCCCTTCTTGCCCCTGATTATTGTGGCATGTAACATGCTTACTGAGATACTGTTGGTAATCGGGAAGAGAAATTAATCCAAGATCTCATCACATACAGTTAAGTGAAAAATAGTCCCCTTTCCTCAGAATTGCAGACCAGCCAGGTCCTCGTGAACGAGACTTGCTGTGGCCACCCCCTTCTCTTGTAGAAGTACAAGGCTTTGTGTGTAAGAATTAGAGGTTGATGCCTGTGTTCCTCTTCCCAGTGACCTGATCAGGTTAATACTTGAGCTTCATGACTTCAGACTATAATTACTCTGATTTCCTGAGCTATACTTCATGCTCATTTCCTTGCCTGTTAAGTGAGAGAGCTGTGTCAGTCTGTCCCTGTAACTGCTAAGTCCTTTCCCAGCTAATACAAAATGCTGTACCCAGAGAAATAAGGAGCCTTGACTGATTAGAGCTACTGGTAGCTACACTGACAGCTAAGTGGAGTTTACATTCTCTGTGATTTCTTCAGGGTTTGAGGCAGAATTTGGCACTGGGGTAACTGAGAAAACAACAGCAACTTAGGGATTCAGCTGTGTCCTTCACCTTAAGGTTCAGCTTCATGTGTGTGGGTGCTAAGCTCAGGTTGTGAAGTTAGTCCCTCTAGGAATGATGGTTGATGACACCGCCATCTCCAAATGCAAAGTAGTTTCTTTGAGCATACTCTCTCTGTCTAAATACTTACCAACATCTGTGTTAAAAGAAACATTAGGCAAAACCAAAAACAAGACAGGCCTTTGCCTGCACTTTTCCCAAGGTGGAGTGGAAGGTCAAACAAATCTGTAACTGTGTAGTCTTGTCTCTTAGTGTTACGCTGGAGGACTTGCAAATACTTGACACGCAGTCAAATATGCGCAGTCAATACATGCAGTGAATGTGGTGTAAGGACTGTAGTGGAGTAACTAGGCAAAAGGTGTCTGCATAGCAGATGGAGAACGCCAGAACCTCTGTGCAAGCAGTTATGTTAATGCTGGGAGGGATTCTGTCCCTAGTAGAGAGGAGAAGCCTAGGACATGGTCTTTCTTTAACTTGTGTCTGCCCCAGACTAGCTGGAACATTAAATCTGATGCTACTAGGAGCTGTGAACGTATCAGATCGTGCGAGATTATGTGACTCCATTGTTGTCAGCTGAGTTAGTTCAGTCAGAAGCCTGTCTATTTTGGTAGGTGGCTGGCAGTGTGGCAGAGTGCCTTCTGTCACGTTAGTGGTGTTAGTAGAAGTGATTCATCATCCCATCAGTGCCCTGACCTGCATTCTTGATGAGCTATGCCTTTTAGGAGCCCGGAGTGAACAGTCAATTACCAGTTCTTTTTTTGTGTGTCCCTTTTGGCAGAGCATGTCTGCTCAGGAACCTTGATGTTGTAATACTTACTGTTTTTTCTGTCCCAGAGCCAGGTGATAGCCGTGGATAAAGAGAAGGCTGCTGTGGATCTCACCAGGGAGAATGCACATAGGTACAAGCACACATATTACCCATTTTTTGTAAATTCTTGTTTGAGAAAGCCCAAGAGTCCTCAACACTTGGGCACATGGTTCATGTTTAACACCACTGAAAACCAGGGAATGTTTCCTTGGTTTCCCTAGGTTGAGCTCCTAAAGCGTGTAAGAATTCAGGAAAAAAAATGCTTATATTTGCCAGAGTATTTTTTCCTTTTGACCTGTGAATGCATTTTGCAAGGACAGTAGCCTGAATAAAACAATAGTACTTAAATGCTGTCCTTCAAGGGTTTTGAAAGTGTTTCATGGTAACTGCTCTTATCCCTTTCTGTGAACTTGGGAAACTCAAGGCAGCAGGTAATAAGAACGTGTATGTCACTTAAGAGGTTAAGGACAAGTGTAGCCTGAACCTTTCTCTCTCTGGCTCCCTGTATCGTTATTGCTGTGCTTGTTTCTGTCATTGCTCCTCTAGATATAAGCTTGCACACTGAAATAGCACCTTCGCTCTGACATGCTGGCGTGGTATCCCTCAGCATCCTCCTTGCAGTCTTGGGTTTGGTGAGAGCAGTGCTGCTGGGTCCTGTGCTGGGGCTGGATATTCAGAGCTGCTGAATCATGGAGTAGTTGTGGTTGGAAGGGACCTTTTGAAGGTTATCTAGTCCAGCCCNAAGTCAGAACAGCTCTGTATCAGGTTGACCTTGTCCATCTAGTGGCACTACTCAAGTGGTTCTTGCTACTGAAGGTTATTCTGGACTGTCATTAACATAGTGAGTACCAGAGCTAGAATCTCAGTATGGCTTTGAGTCCATGATCCCAGTCTCTGTAGATGTTGTAGAAGGTACCTAGTCCTAGTATGTATTCATATCCTCAGAAACCACCAGGCCCTAGGCATTAATTGGAGCAGTCTTGGTAACAATTCCTATTCCTGCTTCTTATGGAGTCTAGTGCAATTGTGAGTCTTAGGTGGTGCTCATTAACTGACATTTCTGTCTACAGGGCCCATGTATCCTTTTTTCCCCCCAAGCTGCTGCCAGCATTGGGTCCACAGGGATGGGCAACTTCTGTTTCTGGCTGCACTGACTGCATCTCTTTACTTCTTGCAACTTGGCCCCAGCTTTTATGTGAGTCTGAAGTGATGTGAATAAGCCCTTCTGAAACTTGTCACCCTTTGCCTCCTAGTCCAGTTAGAGCAAGCAGGGAGCAGAGATTTCCTTCTGACATGTCAGTGACAAACCAAGTTCTGTTGTAATTTTTCATAGACAGAATAAAAGCAGGCCAGATATTTGCCTCCTTGGTAGATTTTGGTGCTGGCATCTGGAAAAAATAGTCTTGTTATTAATACTGCTTGTTGGCTCAAGATTGGCTGAGGGAGTATAAATGCAGTACCAGAGAACCTCATGTCTCTTTGTGGATATTTCCATTGTGTCCTTATGATCTTGTCCATGGCATGGTGCCCTGTAGCTCTTGGGAGAGAAGCCAGTAGGCTAAGCTGTGCTACAGCTTGGCTGAAGCTAGCTTGGTTCTTGTCTCCTCTTCAGAGCTCCCTTATCACAGCTGTGTTCTCTAGATGCTTAGGTGAGTATTGCAGTCACTAAATGTGCTGTCACCCTGCAGGCAGATGCAGGAATCCCTCCCTTTATTGCGGTCTGGGCTCTCAGCAAAGGCAAGTAAGACTTGGGTATAAGGCCTTTGTCGCAGCTCTATGAACCCTGTAGGTTAGCCCTTAGGTATTACACTGCAGAGCTGGGAGAAGAACTCTGCTACTGGTGGTGGGTTTCTTGTGAGAGGAAAGGACATGCTGAAAAGAGCTGGGCAGTTTTGTTTTCTCTAGACATTGACTTCACTGAGGACAGAAGTTAGGGGAGAGTGCAGACTCTCTGCTACAATGTGCTCTTGCTGGTCAGGGAATGGCATCTCCTGTGGGAGGCCTGGAATTTTTCTCCACCAGCAAATCTTGACCAGCCTTGTCTTTCTGACTTTGCAAAGTGCTTCCTCTGACACTGCTGAAATGTCTTCACAAAAACCAGAGGCAAACCTGCTGAGAAAAGAGATGTATTTCAGTGGGTGAACCATGCAGCTGAGGAATTGGAGGTTCTGATCCTTTCTTGCTCACCTGCTCTCTGCTTCTGTGACCTTCTCCTGCAGTATCAGGCTGCCAGCAAGCACCAAGGCTACTTTCAGACTGGCCTCTTTTCTGTCCCAGAAACATCAAGGGAACTTTGCTCAAGATTCCTAAGGTTTAAGGGGATCACCATGTCAACTGTTTTCCCCTGGCAGGGAGCCTGTTCTGTACCAAGCTGAGTGCAAGGGGCGGGTGATGCCAGGTTGTAACAGGCTGGAGCACCACGCAGTGGCAGTCTGTCAGTCTCCAGACTGTTCTACCTTGGATTAGTACAGTGAGTCACATCAGAATCTTGGCCAAGATTTCTCCCTAAGAAATACCAACGTCTTTATAGATCTGCTTCTTAAAAATAGCAAGGCAGCACGCTTACTTGCTTGCTTGTCACAGGTAAAAGAGAGATCTTTGTGTCTTCTAGTGCCTTCAGGGGATCTGCTGTGTGAGCACCCTAGGGATGTCTGGGTGCAGATGAAAGGCACTGACCATAACATGAGGTTCCCAACTAATGTGCATGGCAATACAAGAGAGTTAGAAACCAGCATTTGAGAGAACCTAGTGTGAATTTTAAATAGATTGTACTGCACACTCTGAGCGTGAGCTGTTCCAAAAGGAGTCCATTTTCCTCGCTCTGTGCCTGGCACAGGCATTTTGCTGCCCTGCATGTGCTGGTCTCCTGGTAGCATGCAGTAACATCTCATCACCTTAACATTGGCATGTGAGGTGAGATCCATACATGCCTAGAAAATGCACACAGATGCCAGAACGTTATTGAGATCTAGATTGTCAAGGAGGCTGGAGAAAGAATGTGGCAAGTGCATGAGCACATTGTCTCCACTTACAATAGCAGGTTTAAATATTTCAAGCAGGTGATTTTGATGTGTGTGTTGTGGAGTCTTTTTTTGTTTGTTTTTGTTTGTTTGTTTTGGTGTTTTGATTTTGCAGGGGTAGTGAGCTTACCTGGGGGAGGCCTTGGAGATAGAGGTAATATGCTGCAGGGTGGGGGAATACTGCTGTGTAAGTGGCAAGGGGTGATACAGAAAAGTTTTGGGTGCACAGGAGCTGCACCCTGGAATCACCATGGGTGCACAGTAGGCTCTTGGCTTTGAGTTTTGTTTCTCAGGCAAAGATCAGATCCTAAACTTCCCATGTGGCTTGAGAGGAATCCAGCTGCAGTCAGTGGGGTAGGATATACGTGTATCAGATAAGAGATGTGACAGTTAGTGATCTGTTTATAGAATGTGCTGTTCATGAATCCACACAAACATAACTCAAAATCTTTCTTTCTGTTTTTGTGTCTGGAATTTTATAGGCTGCAACTCCAGGACAGGATCCGTGTCCTCCACCATGTTGTTTCATACGGTAACTCTTTTCACTGTTATGATCCCTTTCGTCTTTCTTCCTTTTTACTGTGATGGGGGAGGCAGGTGTGAGAGACACCCTTTTGGGCTGCAGGGTCAGAGGGATGTTGTAGGTAATAGAGAAAAAGGTCAGCATAAAGTGAACCAGAGAAGCTTTTCCTGTCAGAGGTATCCAGGCCAGATGATCAGCTGAGAGAAGTCCCTGGCTACATCAGAAGGTGAATTGTTCCTGGGTTGAGGTTTCCAAAGGTTGTGTATGAGCTGGTAGTCCCAGTGCTCTCTAGCATTACTGGGGAGAGACAAATACATACACAGGGTAGTTCATTCCCCACTGGCATGAATGCATTAGATGAACACGTATGTGCCTGTCTCTCTGTTGATGTTAGAGGAAGCCTAGATATTTAGGTTAGATTAAATGCTCAGTCTTATTCACCTGAAATGAGTAGAGCTAAACCAGGGAAGGATACCTGTTGTTGTCCCTGCCTGAAACCAGTTAAAACTGCCATTTGGTGAGGCTTACCCAGTTAGGCAGATATGTGCTCAGCTGTTTTGGAGCCAGGAGCTCTGGCATTGCACCTTTCTTAAACTACTGTTTTTGGCGCTGACCTCTTTGGGGTATGTCTGCATGATCTTCTGTCTGCAAATCTGAGGTTGTGCTGCCCATATTCCAAACAGCTTCAGTCCAAAAGCCGTGTAGCTGTACTGGCATTGCACCTGCATGGCTAAGCCCTGTGCCAAAGGGCTGGCCTGAGGACAGTGCCACACTCACACAGTTAAATGATGCCTGATTCAGGGGTGGTATGTGTCAGTCCGGACAGGAGCATGAGTGTAGCAGGCTAAACCTTGTCTGCAGAAGGGCAAACCATTAGATGATTGATACTGCTGGAAGGGCCTGGCTCTTGCTCATTACAGGTCCTTCTGCAGCTCTGGTAAGAGGAAGAATCTGCATCCTGAACAGCTAGTCTAAGCATTCACTTAGGTCCCTGTGAGCACTCACAAGTGCCAGTTGTTGCTTTAGATCCAGATGGGCAACAGATTTCCAGAGTGTCCTGTGCTTTGTAACATGTTCCGCTAAGTGGGGCTGTCGGTATTAAAACATTATACCTTGCCTGTGCTTAGCTTTGTATCACTCTTGCATTCGAGGTGGGGGAGTGGGGAGGGCAGGCTGTCCCAAAAAGAAATCGAGTAAAATTTTATCAGGGAAAAGCAGAGCCAAACACACATGGGCATGTGTCTGGAGAGGCAGCTTCCTGGATAGGAATTTGACACTGAGCTTCGATACTTCCACAATAGGGAAGGTTGCTGTGGTCGAGAGCTGGTTGTGATTGTTTCTCTTTTCTAGATTCTGCCAAGCAGCTGCTACTCTGGGGTCCCATAGACTTCATAGTCAGTAACCCTCCATATGTCTTCCATGAAGACATGGCTTCCCTGGACACGGAAATCCTCCGGTAATGCTACACACAATTGCACACAAAACATGCAAATGTAGTATACATGTGTGGAGTGTAGGTGTGCTTATGTGGGATCTAATAATACAGTGCTAGTGTGATAACTGCTGACAATTCTGAAACAGTATCAAAGTATTCTAAATACTTATAAAAATGGAAAAAGCACACAGTTCGCAATTAATGAAATTCCAATCCAAAACTCTTTCAGAATGTTTTTCCCGTTAGACTTACCTCCCCCCCCCAGTTTGTGTGAGTTTCTGAAAGGAAGTAAAAGCAATCTGAGCAGCCTTTTGTGGTGGAGAAAAAACTTGGTTGGAAATGCTGTGACCTGTTCTCATCCCAATACTTGTCTTAAGCAAACCCACCCACACAAACATGAATAAGCCCTTTTGGGATGTGGAACTACTTTGTATGTGCTGGTTCTTTCTCAGAACTGCTTGTCAGGCACGTCAGGACAAAGTCCTGCACCACCCCTGTGCAAGATGTGCAGCAGAGCTGATTCTGAAAGTGAAGCTTGCTGCCTCCTAATTCTTTCTGCTGGGGTAGAAGGCAGTGCACATGGCTGTTGGCACGGTTGAAAGCAAGCGAGCGATCCCTTGCTGTACAACGCGCTCTCTCCCTGTCCAGCTGGCACAGAGAGAACAGATCCACCTGTTGGAACTATCCCACCCCAGTTGCAGTTGGCTTATGATTTTCAGGGAGAGTTCAGGGGATGTTTTCTGCTCGTGCTTAATGTGGGGTTTCTCAGCAGTGGTAGCTACCTTCTTCCTCCTTGCATTTTACTAAAACAGCGATGGGTGCTGACACCTGCTGTAGAAGCATTTGAGTTCAGGTGTGCTGGGTGCACCTTGCTCCATGGAGTGTGGGGCAATGCATCCCCAAGGGCATAGCTGTTACCACAGGAAATGCTGTTAATGCCTTCTTATTCCCACATGCCAGCTATGAGGACCTTGATGCACTGGATGGGGGAGATGATGGGATGAGAGTCATCAAAGAAATTCTGTCTCTGGCTCCTTCTCTTCTGAAGGATTCTGGGTAAGCACTGTTCTCTGTTTGAATATCATGTCGTTTGTCCACTCAATTCTGTAACTTCTGTTTTCATACAAGAAGGTACAGAGGAAAAATAGTTGAAAAAATGTCCCTTCCTTCCCCCTCTAATAATAGTAATAATAGCAGTTTAAAAAGTGTCGTGTGTATAAGCAAAATTAGCTTGAAATTGGTTAATAAAGGGACATGAGCCTTTCTTGACCAGCGGTGGTGTGTCATTGTCATTAGTGAAGTGAGAATCCTTAAAGGTCAAAGTGGCAACAAAAAGAACATGAAAGAGAGCAGTAGAGAGAGAATTAAAAAAAAAGGAAGCTTTCTAAGCAGAAAAACTGGTTGAAGGAGAAGGAATGCAGAACTCTGAGAATGGATATAGATTTCTACTTCCATTCTCCCCTTTAGTTAGGGGAGATTTATTTACTGTGCCAGATTACAATGTTGAATATCCCGGGAGGAAGAAGATCAGTCAGGGATAGTTTCTTAAATGTTAAATTTCTCCATGGTCAAATACCCAAGACAGATTGTTTCTCTTCTCTGTCTTGGGTATTTAACCCTCTTGTCTGGGATGCATTTTGTGCTTACAGATCAACATGCTGATACTCAAAAATCTGTTGTGCCAGGGCATTCTTGTTGCAAATTCCAAATATTTTACCAGCATAAGAGAGGTCTCTGAAAACCTGCTGGTTTGGGTAGAGGATTGGGAGTATTGAGAGGCATACAGAAGAATTAATTCTTCATGCTTTGGATTACCACAAGAACAGAAGATGCTTCTCAGAAATTTTTAGCAACAGAGATTGGTCCCATGGGGTTGCTAGGATTATTTTTTTTTCCTGGTTCTGCTGGTTTTACAAGGTGGAGTCCCCATTGAGGAGTGGAAGTTTAAGGTCAGGAATGAGATCCACACCCAGCTTTTAGTTAGTTTGGCGAATTTATAGGGAGCAGTCAGTGTGGGATGTTTTAGGAATTCAGGAGAGTGTGTGATTGGGACTTGGCCTCTGTTCTTTGCCTGTTAAACTTGTATCTTGCTGTGCTGTCACAGGCTATAACCAGTTCCATCGTCTCCTCGTGCCTGTAAGCTAGGGTGGTTCTGTCTTGTTGTGGGAATGGAGACTCAGAAACGGGCTGGTGTCAAAGCCCGGCTGCAGCAGAGATGGAAATAGCCCTGCAGTGTCCAGGCCTAGTCCTGGTGCCCTAACTGAGGCTGTCTGATTAGTTCCCTTACTCCTGCTGCACTCTCCTTTGTACAGCCCTCTGTGTAGGTCTGAATGCTGGTGGTGTTTTCATAACTGATTTATGGAGACATTTACTGTGGGAAAATGTGTGTACTAACTTGTACTTTATGACTGTCACTACTGGGACTTAACACTACCCTGCTTATACAAAGAGGAACTTCATGCTGCCAGTCCAGTATTCAGTGTTGATGCATCATAAAACTTTGTTCTGGCTTTGTATCTTTGGGGGCCTCAGAAAGACAGAACTGGTTGTATCTCTGCAGGGGGTTCAAGAGGGATCCTTACATCTGGATACAAGGGTTTAACTGCTCACACAGAGGAGTATCATGAGGATTCCCAGCAGGATCAACATTTTCTCCCCCTGAGGGAGGCAGTTGGGATCTGCATCTTGGCTATGATCTGGTTTAGGATTATTGGATTGCAATGTGTTTGCTGACCACCTCATTTCCTTCACTGACAGGAGTCATCCAGAAAGACAGGCCTTAATTTTTATCATCTTAGCAACCTGAATGTGTGCATCCCCCTGCTTCCTATTCCCAAATGTGTCCTTTCAGGAGTGTGTTTCTGGAAGTTGATCCCAGACACCCAAGTATGGTGGAGAACTGGCTACAGGCACACCCCAACTTACTACTCGATCTTCATGCCGTTCACAAGGACTTCTGTGGCAAGTAAGTCTTTCCTACATTCAGATTTTTGCTTTGGGTATAGGTCTGGTGTCCTTTGTAATTATGTCCCTGCACACTGATGTATTGAATGAACTCAGCCAGAGAAAGTCCACAGCTGAAGCCAAATCTTTAACAAGGCAGGAGGTCTCTCCAAATATCTCAACCTTCTTATAACCTGAGATGGCCTGGCAAGTGTTTCTGAGTGATAACTCTGCAGATAAGCATTCCTCGTGGGGTGACTAGCTCTGGTAGGGTTATCACCACTGGAAAATTCCTGCTTTTACAGGATGGAAGTACAAGCATGTTCTCTCTAGCAAGACTGACAGCTCTGGTCATTCCTTTCCCACAGGCCTAGGTTTCTGCACATCCAAAACCAAAGCAGATGACAGCCATGCCAGAAATAACTCCTCTTGCAGTATGCTTTTTGCCGGTGAGCGCTGCTGAGCAGCTTGTTGAAAACCCTGCGTGGCAAAAGGAGTCTCCACTTCATTCCCCGGTGTGTGGAACTCTCCAGTGCAGCGCTGGACCCCCCCGTTTCCTGACACAGACTTCGTCCAGAGATGTGGAAGTTCAGCAGAGCGTGTAGAAGTGTTTCACTGTCCTTGGAGAACTGTGTGAAACTTGTTAGTTTGCTTTGCTTAAGTGACTCCTTAATCTCAGGACCCAATATGGAAGAGTTCACAGCTCCACATATTTCATTAAAAATGCAATGTCTCAACAGATCACCCAGTTTACATAGAATTTAACTTTTTTTTTTGGCCTTGAGATGAATGTATATAGAACGTGACCAGATTATGTGATAGATCCAAACCCTGTCTATGTCAGCATGTGGATTTGCTGCTATAATGGGGCGTGATTAACCTGTACATTTCAAATTCAGTTTTTTACACAGGATCCCAGTGCTCTGGAGCAGATCTCCAACAGCAAAGCAGCCTCCGTTTCCCAGTCCTGCCGAGTGATATGTCGTTACACCATCTGAATCTACAGCACCTGACACTGGGTGAATGCTGCCAAGAACAATCAAAACATTGTAATAAAGATAGTGCATCAGATAAGTGTCCTTTCAAGAATTGCTCTTCAGTTGCATTTTCAAACATGCTTGCAGACCTGAATAAACACCTGGCACCTGCACATTGCTTCTGATAGTAATAGAAATGCCTGACTTCCACCTAAGGCATTTAAATGCAAGACTGTACGAAGAAGGCCAGAATTGCTGCTCCAGTTTTGCTGATGGAGAAGCTGAAAAACAGGAGGTGAAATGACTTGTACAAAATTTGATGACAGGCTAAGCTTGGAGTAGGACCCGGTCTCTTGACAGCCGTGGGAATAGCTGAGGTCTGTTTCTTTGGGAAGCATGACTCAGAGTAGGGCTGCCTGAAACAACATGGAAAGAAGTCCCTGACATGGACAGTCAACGTCATGACATTATAAGTAATGAAAGGATGCAATTCAAGCTTATTGTTGCTGCTGCTTTTGGTGTTACAAGTTCATCTCCTGACTATAGCTAGCCAAGAGAGGAAGGAAAGAGAGCCAACCAGAGGACCTGGTCTACCAGGTTGAATGGAGGCAGCTGCTGGGCCAGTTGAGGTGAGCACTCAGTAAGTAGAAGTGACCAGACAGTGACAGGTGCTATCAGGCTCTCTGTCCAGGCTGAACTGGGAATGCAGAGCCAGAACCATTAGGCAGGAGCTGTGGTGACAAGCTGCATCTGTTGGGAAGGCTGCAGCACATTCAGAGGGCTTTACATGAGCACTAATACGTCTAGTCCCTTTCCCCTCTGCCTCTCCCACACTCCTGACTTTTATTCCCTTTGAAACTCTTGACCATTGGCCCTGCTTTTCCAGATACCTGAGCTCTCTCTGATGTACCGGTGCTTGGGTCTCCAGTTGGGTCCTCTCCCCACCCACTGGGTTTTACAGCTCTGTTCACAAACTGGCTTTCATCATTCCACTCAGCCCTGCATTTATCCTCACACTTGACACACCCCAGTAGTTTGCCATGTCCCATACACTCTTTACTTGACATTCTGAGCCTTCTCTGATGCAGTGCCTGCCCTGGTTAAACACAGTAGAGAAAAGCTAGAGAAGGAGAGAACTGAAATAGTTCAGTTAAACTGCACTTGATCCTAGGCTTGGAGATAAAGTTCCAGCACAGCTGATTGCTAGCAGGCATAAGTGCCAGAGCTGTGAGTACAAGTTGTAGTCAGAGGTGTTGTTTTGTTTGTTGGTGGCTTTTTTTAAAATAATAGTTTAGGATTATTTTTTTCCAAAGTTCAGTTTGTGTGACGTTTCTTTCAATTTAGTTTTTAAACAGAATTTACAGGTTTCATCTGGGTGTTGACAGTGTTTATGTATGAAGCAAAGCTACATGCAGAGTTCACTTCTGTAGGATAGTTTAAAAGCAGGATAGTTTACTGGCTTAAGAGACTGCTAAACAGCATCATATTTCATTGTTCCAGGGGTAGGGTGACTCCTCGCAGCAGGCTAGAGTTAGATGTCCCTTGGAGAGGGCTGGTGGCTGGGCTGCAGAAAGCAGTGTGCCTTTCTTGGAAGCATCAATCAGTCACTTGTCAGAGCTCTGAGCAGGACACTTTCTCTGTGAGACAGACTCTTGGTCTAGTCCAGTAGGACAAGTGTTAAATTCCTATATTTATAGCTAAAGCAATAATAAAAATGCTTGCATTTCTGTGGGCTTGTGCTGCATAGTGGTTATATGTCTCGGAAAATCACATGGTCCTGCTGACCTTTTCAAAAACACAAGAATGGAGAAAAATTGTTCTTCCTCCCAAGAGGCTGGATTTATCTGTCAAGAGTTGCATCTGAGGGAATGTGCTGGTCCAGTACAGTGTGTTCTTCAGTGCTTTACGTATATTGGCCCAGGCCTCGTTTTTGTGCAAAAGCACTGCAAAGCTTTTTGGAGATGGTGGTTTTAAGGAACCACAGGCGCCCCTAGCACTCTTGCTGAAGCACTGAACTGTGTCTGTCTTGTCTTTGTTGCCCATGAGTGGGAGGCTCAGCTGATGCCCGCAATATACAGTGCATATGAGCTCTCTGCAGATGCATAGCTGCTCCCTGAAGCCACAGAAGGCTGACAATCAGCATTTTACATAATCCAGTGTCTGACATACATTTCGTTTTCTGGGACTTGCTGTGTCTCTGGAACTGTGTCAAAATGGTGATCTGTTTCCTGGAGTGATGCATTCAGAGAGGGGCTTTGTTTTCCTCCAGGACTTTGAAGAGCGTGTGTGTGCGTGCACTTATGCCTGTGTTTTGGAGAGTTACCAGTGTGAAGTATCTCCTAGGGTCATGTTGGCCTTTCCCGAGGAGGAGTTGGTAGAAGTCTGGTCTTTGGTAGAGCCCTGCAGATGGTGCTGTGATCCCAGCTTATCAATGCCTGTGCTGGAGAATGGTCCTGCCGCAGGTGTCCCTCGGTGTGGGGTGCATGGCAAGAGAAGAGGCAACAGACGGCTTCGGTGTAGATGGAGCTGCAAAGTGGGCCTTTAACTTCTCTTCCTGTGCCAATAAAACAGAGCCTCAGTGTGGGGAAGCTGGGAGAGGGCCTTGCGACTGTGATATAGAACTGGGATTGTACCTCATACTGTTAATGGGAGGCCTGAAGCCTGTATTAATCCATGGGTTTGGACAATCTACTGTGCTAGAGGACAGAGTACTGTTCTTGTTCTGGTGTATTTTCAATGTAAGCACCCTGGAGTGCAAGTACCACCTGTGTTTTCAGTCTTCCACCCAAGATACGGGGTGAAAAGTACTTTCTTAGGGACCTTAGAGAGTCTAAGGAATGTGTTTATCCTCACAGTGCTCTCAGCTGAGCCTGTGCTCTTGTAAGGATGAGTCTCTTTTCCAGGTGAGGAACTGCTAGACCGAGTGACTCTACTAGGGTGATAGAGATCTCTGGGGACCCAGGTGACTGAATGTGTGTGGATTACTGGCCAGCACTCAGTTCCTTGATGCGGGCCTATAGATCAAAACCGGTTGAAAGGGAGCTTGACAGTCATTGAGCATTTCCCTGTCCAGGTAAGAATCAACTTGGCTTACATCATTCCTGACAAATGTTTGCTCAACCTGATATAAAAGGCCTCCAGTCCTGACAAGAACTTTTGCATGCAATCTGTTCTGGAGGCGTGTTGTTCTTCCTGCTAGAAGGTTATCCTTTGTACCTAGTCTACCTTGCTGCCCTTAAAGCCAAGTACTTCTCTTGTCCTGAGGTGGAGAACAGCTAACTCTCCATAGAGCAGCTTCTGTGTGGTAGTCTTTTCCCATGTTTCCTTGCAGTCGTCGTTTCTGAGGAAAGAACACCAACACTTGGTTGTTTCTGTAGGTTGCTTGCATCTCCTTCCCTCCCCGCTTGAAAGGTGCAAAGGGGGACCAGGGGTGAGAAGGTTAGTCTGCTTCAGATATGTTGCAGGTGGTACTTGGGCCTGTGGTGACAGGAATAACAGAGCTGCTACAGCTCTTCTTATTACAGAGGAGGAATCATTTCCTAAGCAGTGAAGACCAAGCCAAAACTTGCATTAACATTTTGTTTGTCTGGGCAAGTTTTCAAAAGCTGTATTTAAGTTTTTATGAACTATTATTTCTACTCTGGGCTTCATCCAGAAGGACAAATACCCAGTGAGAAAATGCTTCTCTCACAGTCAAGGAGATTATGAGATACCAAGAGAGGCTTTGTCCAGTTTCCAGCCTATTTCCTCTTCTGTAGATATTTTGATATGCTTTAGTTAAGTGTTGGAGTTTCAGATGTTTCTCCTGTGTAGGATCACATCACATCACAACACATCACATCACGGTCCTTCTCTGTGTTTTTTTTACCTGGTAGCTGTTTGCAAATCTCCATCCAGTCTCCAGTGAAGGCAGGAGGCTCTTCACATGCCACCACCCTGCAGTCCTGTGGCCATGGCCAAAGCATGTTCTGCGTTCAGCTGCTGCAATTGAGCCAGGTCGCAGAAGTCACTGTAGCCTCAAGGATGTTCTGAAATGTGCCCTAGTTGCAGAAGGAGACCTGTACCCAGCTTTCTCCTGCCTTGCACTCACCTCTGCTTGTGCCAGACAAGCTTAGCCTGGTATGCCTGGGCTTCAGAGGCTGCATTTGAACTGTTCCTGAGATTTGCCCTGAGGTAGGCAAATGTAAGTGTGCCTTCAAGCAAGAGGTGGTGTCTTGTGGGATACTGGCCTATATGTTCTCCCTGCCCCTGGGCTCTGGTTTTGCCCATCGCTGCCATGATGGGTCTGGCAGAGCAGCCTTCTGTGGGCAGACTGAAGTGGTTTGCTGAATTGCCTGCTCATGTTACTTGGGGTTTTTGATCCCCTGCAGAGAGGGCACATAAAGGTACCCTTACGCCCTTGGAAGAAGGAATGGAGTGGGCCAAGGAATGTGCTAGTAGTAAAAGCTATGATCATGGTGTGCTGTGTGCTGAACTGAGTGCCGTGATGGTTTTCCTGCTGGGCTGGATCCTGGGATCAGGCTTTTGGGCAATGTGGTATGTGATGATTAGGGGCCTTGAGCATCTCTCTTATGAGGAAAGGTTGAGGGACTTTGGTCTTCTTAAGCTGGAGAAGAGAAGGGTGAGGGAATCTGACCAACACCTGTAAATACTTCAAGACTGGGTGTCAAGAGGATGGGGCTAGTCTTTTTTCAGTGGTGCCCAGTGACAGGAAAATGGGCACAAACTTGAAAGTAAGAGCTTCCATTTAAACATGAGGAGGAACTTCTTCACTTTGAGGATGGTAGAGCACTGGAACAGGCTGCCCAGAGAGGTGGTGGAGTCTCTGGGAACATTCAAAACCTACCTGGATGAGTTCCTGTGCACCCTGCTCTCGGGGAACCTGCTTTGGCAGGGGGTTGGACTCCAGAGGTCCCTTCCAGCCCCGGATCGTTCTGTGATTCTGTGTGCAGACACACTGGAGTGTTTTTGCAAAATCTGCTGTTTTTCAAGAGATATGCTCTTGAGCAAACTGCTTTACGTAGCTTTCTTTTGTGCCTAAGGAAAAATCCATGTGTCTGTGGATTTCGCTGTGGGGACAGAATGGGTGGGTAGGGATGACTTAGTATGGGGAACCTGTTTGCAGCAATTCTGCCCATGGGCAAGGCCTGAGGAATTCCACCTGTGCCCCAAAGCAGGTGTGACTTGCACTGTCTTCCCCATCTGCTGTTGCCAGACCAGGGGCGAATAAGCTGTCCTTCCACTTTGTTCCCTTTGGGAAGTTTAATGCTGCATTTGCTGGAAAGTTGCCAGTGGTTCCATCCTGTACTGGGATTCACCAAATCCAGATTCAGATCCTTGCTGTGTGACAAACCACAGGCCTGACCTTGGGTGTATTATTGCTTACTCTGTTTCCTACCATCATGGTTGGTGTAATAGCTCTGTGTTGTCTTAACAGACTTGACAGTACCTTGAATAGAGGATGTGAGGTATTTGGTTACTGCAGAGAGGACTGTGATTGTCCTATGGCAACCTCTTCTTCACTTACATCCAGAAAGAGCAAAGAATGAGCCCATTTTTGTGAAGTCCATCGCATCTGCTTCCTGGTGGCAGGGCACGCCACCCTGCTGCAGCACAAGATCAGATTTGCTTTGCTGGTTTCCAGTGCTGCCAGTGCAAAACCAAAGGATGTGGGAGCAACCCAAAGTGCAGTTCTTCTACTGTAGCAAGCACATTTCTGAGCATGAAGAGAGCAGGATGCACAGAGAAAGCAGCCAGCTGCAGAGTGCTGAGAAAGTGCATCCTGTTCACAAAAGCAAGTGGTGCTCTTACAGTGCATGAGTGTTGAATATGTTGCTGCTGCAGACAGATGGAGAGCAGTGCTGCCACATGTTGTGGTGGTCTCCATGGTTCATCTCCTTTATGTGGTTGATGTCAGAACTGTAATTTTAAGTGGTAGCTTCTAGCTCTAAAGATCTGCTTCATCTTCTCCCTCCACTGACAGACCTGAATAGTCACTCTTCTGTGTCTTGCACACTCATGCTAGCATTTTGGGCAGAGGGGACGTCCACCTGTCATTTCGGTTGCAGCTTCTCTTCCAGTGTTATGATGATAACCATAGCTACATGAGCAAGGTTACCTCAGGGTAGAAGGCCTTAGGACGGCTGCAGGTGAACCAGCTGCTTCTTGGGGATGAAAGGGCATCGTATGCCATTAAATATTTCCTCTGGGTTCAGCTTCCTTCATGTGTCATCCTCTCTTTTGTGACAGCTGACACGTTCTGAGATCATCCTGCCCATTGCAGGGAGCATCAGGAGACATTGCAGGGATTCTCAGCTCCCAGGCTGGAATTTGCAGGGTGGTAAAGAAGAGTTTTTCATCTAAATATCCAGGGCCAACTGGTATGGCAAGAAACTGAGGCACAGCAAACCGAGCGCCATGGAAGTCACAGAAAGAGCTCAAATGCCCTTAATGGCAGTTCTTGCAGCCTGGCTCTGGCTGTACTTGTTTCTCTCTTTACTGGTTCTTCAAATTGTAATTGCCATCCCAGCTCCTGCTTGGGAGGATGGATATGATGGGAGGATGGATGACTGTGCCTCAGGAGTAGGAAGCAATTCTTGTTATTCTTTCCTGTTTGCATGAAGAGAAGATGGGAGACTGTGACCAGAGAAACGGTCAGCTTGCAAACCTCAGTCTTGCATGTGGTACAAGGGCACTTTTCACACGTTGTGTTCCTGGCACAGCCTTTACTAAACACTGCAGGACCTGGGCATATGCAAGTGATAGACATGATGGAGGAGGGAGGGAGCGGTGAAGAAACCATTACATGAAGTTCATCTAGAGAAGACAAGATTCTTGAGAAAGGGTGTGTTAAAATGAAGCTGAGGTTTTAAGAGTGATGGCCTGTGCAGTCACATTCCTGCTTTGCCATTCTGAAATGGTAAGTAGACGTGTGGGGCTGAGTGTCCCTAAGGCACAAGTTGTATATAGAAGGCAAACTCTAAGCATCTCTGCTTGATGTCTGTGCTTCAGAGAGTGAATGGAGCCCCTTCTCCAGTGTGGATGGCTTTCTGCTGGACCACAGGGAATAGACAAACAACAGTGGACCAGCACAGCACTCTGAGGAGCTTTATTCCATGGAGGGCAGAGCACTGCTCAAAGGGTGTCACAAAAATGTCACTTGCCTGGGTGTATGGGAGGCAGAACTTCACTTCTAGGAGGATGTCTTCAGCAGTTCTTACATGGGAGACTTTGCATTTCTACTCTGCTAGCTGCTGTCTGTAGTTTTCGCTCCCAACCTGCCTTTTCCGCTCTTGATGGTTAGCTTGTCTCCTGTGTTGTGCACATATGCCATAGCATGGGCACAGCAGGGCATGCCCATCAGCTTGATAGCAGAGTGCCTGCTGTCCTCACTTGGCAGCCCGAGCTGCTGCACCCACCAGTGCTGGTAGAAGAGTGGCTTCTGCCATCAAAATCCTTGCTGTTTGTCTAAAATACTCATCCAAGACTGTCTAGAACTTGAACACAGTTGCTTGGGTTATTGAAAAAGGCATGAATTGTTTCAAAATTCCTAGCCTGGCATTTGACTTATGATTAATTATTTAGGCTTGCACAGAGCTTTGATGTTCCAGTTCTAAATCCAGGGTAAGCAGTTACAGCTCTGTTGACCTCAGTGGAGTCATCCCACTCAATCCTGTTGGGTTGAAGTTGGCTCGATAGGGGATACGTGGTGTTTTTGTGAAACAAGCATCCAGTCATTGATTTAAACCTTTCCAGGGGCTGGAGGCTGAGAGTTGATAAATCTTTTCCCCTTGCCCGTATTGCTCTGCCATTTATCTGGGAGTGACCTTCTCCCCAGCCCTTTTCGCTTTGAGCTTGTGCTTCTCTGGAGTCCTCTGAGCCTTTGCAGTTCACAGTGTGTTTGTGTTGCTGTAGCAATAGAAGCTTTTCTCACAGGTTGCTCCATCTCTCTCTAAGCTTTCAGTACTCTATTCCCCTGCCAGTATCTTGTTGCGTAACTCTCCCCCTGCCAAGATTGTTGGCTTGCAGGGATAAATTTCTTTATGTTAGATAATTTGGAGTAAGCTTGTGACAGAAAAATTCTAATCTAAAAGGCAGTTTAGTCTTGCATTGTGATTCATGCTTTTGCTGCTGATGGGGTGTGCTGGGGTGGGAGTCATGGTGCCAGCACGTGCCCTCTTTGCTCGAGAAGAATAGATGAAGACCATACTTTGCTCACATAAGGCTTCTTCGTTTAATGTGTATGGGCAGGAGGCACTCAGGCTGAAAGGTTTTGTACTTTAACTTCCAGGTCAGTGAGTTTTTTATCTGGTTTGTGTCAGCAGACAATAGCCCACTTTTTCAGCATCACAACTATTTCCACTTCAGCAACACACCCGTGTACACACACACACACACGTGAAGCAGATCCTGAATTGCACAATAAACTCCATGGTGAGTTCCATAAACCCAGCAAATACATCATCTCTTATGCCTCAGGGCTTGATTGTATGGCCTATTGACCAGCAATAAAGCCAAGAGTATGGAGGTAGTTAGTTATTCATTTATTTTGGCTTTTCCATCCCTCATTGCCTAGGTGGGAAACAAAGGGGGCAAAAGTAGTTTGAGAGTGAAAATTCTGTCTTTTCAGAGGTGCCTTTGTAACTTGTGGAGGTTGGGTAATGTATTTAAATTAGTCAAGTGTTAAATAAAGTAAGTATTTAATTTCGTTATTAAGTAATTTAGTTACTAAGTGGGGCCAGGATTAAGGCCAGGGTAGGTCATGAGCATGAAAGGTCATGAATTATGAGCACAAAAATTAAAAGATGAATTCATCTAAATGAATGCCCTGTAGCCTGTTGTTGGCATCCTCATCACAACATAGCTTCTTGAAACCCTGTCTTTGCAGCAATTGGTGCTTGCCAGCACCCTCCTCTGCCCACGCAGTCTGGAAAAGCAAGAAAGGAGGCACCATGCTGCTGCTGAAGGCTTGCCTTTTCCCGGGCACCCCTTCAGAAGGAGTGGGGGATTGCTGGTAGAGCCTCGAGCATCAGTTTATGGACGCCCTGTACAGGCGCATTACACCTCTCCCTCTCGAGGTCTGCCCTGCTGCTTTTCTGCAGTGAGCAGGAGAGTGAAGGCAGCCCCTTTCTCCTTGCCCTTCTCATCTGGCTGTGCCTTATTCCTCCATCAAAGCCCTTCTCGGCCATGGAGTGCGCTCACACCCAGCTGTGCCAGACCTCCTGTAACCTCGCTGTTTGTGCCATGGATCCCTGCAGAATTCCCTCCGTCCCGATCCTCTTGGACTTTGTCCCTAGCTAAAAGTCGTGCTCAGGCTTCTCAGAATTAATGTGTATTAGTCTAACTCAGAATTACCCTTTCCTAGGAAATGTCCCAGATTTTGAGTTTTAGAAATGTTTTGCACTGGGATTTCTGAATTTTTGTTTTGAGTTATGTCCCTTTTATATTGTAGTGCTTATGCTTTCTGCTGATTTGTTGAGTAAAGACTACTAGTAGGTCACAGCATGTATATTAAATAAGAAAACACACTAGTTGGCTAACTTTTTTTTTAATTATTATTAAATTGATAAGAACAGTTGCTGCTTAATATGACTGAAACATCTTATCTTATTCTCTAGAACAAGAAGTCCCTTGTTTGCAATGTAATGAAAATCTGGCAGTGCCATTACACACCCAGGAACGCCTTCATGTAGAAAAGCAGGTAACATTTTGTTCTGTAATAAGTAGTGCTTCATCTTAATGATCTAAAAGGTAATAAAGTATTTCACTACTTCTGTCATGTTAAGGCAAGGTAATAACGATGCATGTGGGATAAAAACCTCTAAGATAAAATAGGTGCGATTTGGAAGTTCTGGAACAGGGCTTCTGAACTGCCAGAAACAAAGCTGTTCCAAGTAGTTTTGGCAGGAACTTTTATCAAAATCAATCCTCTTTCAAAATCATATTTAAAACAAAAATTTCTTACAAGAAGTTCTTCCCCAGAGGATGTTTTGATGGTGTTTTTCTACTAGCTGTCTTTCCGTCCCAGCAAAGGCAGTCTTTGTTCTGCTCCTTGGCACTGTGAGGAGAGACCACTGGCTTTGCTCACTAGGGCTTAAACCCAGGTCTCCATAGTGAAAGTCCTACAAGTGCCTTCATTGCACAAGCTGCCCTTCTCTGGCTCCTGCGCTGCTTTTGTGCTGCTCGTAACACATCACGTCAGGTGCAAAATAATTCTCCTTACCCCAAGGCAGGAACGTGCTGTTCAACCAGCTGCTGCCCTTCTGCCCCCTGTGGGGGGAAAAGGACAGCGTGCTCTCACTGTTGGGCCTCTTCCACCAAGACCTCCCTCCACACGGAGGAAACAGCAAATGTCATCACGCCTGTGTCTCTTTTCCAAGGTGCTGCCCAAACAAGCACTGCAAATGTGTTCCAAAAAAAAACCCAGGGTGGCCTGAGCAGGGGAGATAGCACGTGTGGCTGGGAGGCAACAGAATTAATCGAGCCAAAGTCTCCTTTCCTGTCGTGCTTTGCATGGAGATTTGATGACGAGTGGGTGGGCCTTTGCTGCTCTTGTGGAGGAAGTTGTTTCTGTGGGTACCTTTCAGCAGCCGTCACTGCAGGCGCTTGTGGGAAGCCACAGTTTGGGGAACCAAATTCCAGTGTGGCTCACAGCGCAGGTGAAGTGTTGATCAGTCTTAAATTCCTGCAGCTATTACATCATACAATTAAAAAGAAAGCAAGCTGGTACTGTAGAAACAGCTTGTTGTTTATTTCAAGTAAACAGGTTCATTTTGGGAATAGCATCCTCAGTGGAAGATCAGGACTGCAGTGGGATTTAGAAGTAGGATATCTTCATTGGAGCTGGTTTTCAATCCGGGCATCAATGGTTTTGAGATGTAAAGTACCCCAGCAGAGAAGCGGGCGTCAGCAGAGTGCTGCCAAAACTGCTCTACTCATAGGAAAACACAGCTGCCATGTTCACCCCACTCCGCTGGTTTCAAGACTTTCTTTTTAATAGTATCAGTGAAAGAAACTCTTGCCTAACAGGGAGGGCTGAGCCCTCCAGAAGTCAGAAATAAAGATGCCGACGGCCTTGCCGCAAATGCAGCGATAAGAAGATGAGTGCCAGTTTTTTGGGTTTGTCGAACGAGCAGATTTTATGAACTGGTTTCTGCTTGTGCGACCTTAAGGCCGTTATTACTGCAAGGATCTGGGAGCAGTGCATGAGTGAAGACAGGGTATGAGGGCAGTTCCTGGAACCATGCCACTGAAATAGCACTGGACAAGTTCCCGTGGGTGTGCTCCTCTGAATTTTATTTCCACAAGACAACAGATGTCCCCGCTTGCTTCAGTTCACAGAATTAGATTGGAGGTTGGAAAACGGAAGAATCCTTTATTCCCTAGGCTGAGGTCTGAGTTTAGCTACATCCAAATTGATTCTTTATGCAAGTAGGAAAATGTCTTTGCTTGTTCTTAAAGGGTATTTTTGTATGCCATTTTTGCCCTGTCTGGGTTTATACTGAAAGTGGATCTCTGAAAGGCCAGGCACAAGCTGTGATCTCTGAGACGCTGTAGCTATGTGTGTGACATGAGAAGCTACAGGGAAACAGCAGTGTAATTGTGTCAGCAGGTATTTTGCCCATGAGCTGGGAACTGGAGAAGTGGCCCATGGTAAGAAAGGGATGTCCCTGTGGCTCGTGGCAGTGGGGAAGGTTCAGTGGAGTTATCTGGCCATTCTGAAGAGGTTGTTTGGCTGCGTTTCAGAGCTCCTAGAGCTTGGGTAATGGCTGTGAACCTCTGAACGGGACAGAGGCTTTGTCCTTCTGTCACCACTGACTGTGCCACAGAAGATGCAGGGTTGCAAGTTAGAGTCAGTGGTATTCTGAAGAGTCTTAACAACATGGCAAGGAGGCCCAGGAGGCATAGGATCAGGCAGTGTTCTGTGAAAGTCTGCTTGTTTTTAAAGTGGGGGAGCAGGGCAGTGTGACTGGTACTTGCAGTGTGTGTGGGAGCCCTAGAGAGGGGCAGAGAGTGCGGGACCAAGTGCTGGCACACTGAGCTGTGTGTCCTCAGCCGCTGTGGGAACGATGTGCACGAGGTGCTGGCAGGTGGGAGCAGAGGAGGGTACGAGCCGAGCGCTGAGGAGGCTGCTGGAGGCAGCAGAGGAACTTTGATAGCGGGAGGAACATATGGTGGGGAAGTGTCAGGGCTGATACGGCTGTAGGATAGTTTCAAGGAGACAGTCCTGCTACAAATAGGGAGGTTCAGAACCAAGATGCAGGAGTGTGCCAAGAACAGCGCGTACGGTTCTGTCAGAAAAATGTACGCGCGCAGGAGCAGGTGCAGAACAGGGCCAGGAGGATGAGTAAGGGACACAAAGCTTAGCAGCTGATGGAAAACTGAAAGAGATGAGTTTGTTTTGCTTAGCAAAACAAAGACTGGGAGAGGAATGTGAGGTCTCTCTGTAAACACTTCATTGCAAAGTAAATACTAGAGGGGAAGGAAAGGTCTTTATAATAATGATCAATGCTGGCACAAGGACAAATTGGTACAAATTTGCTATTAATAAACTTAGCCTGAAAATTAGATTTTCAACCACTAGAGGAGTGAGATTCTGGAGCAGTCTCTCGAAGGGGGAAATTTAAACCTAAGGAGCTTATAAAGAAGCCTGCAGTAACAAAGGGAGAGTAAATTAAATCTTTGATACAGTCTGATTGTATTTTATGCAAGTTGGTGCTAGAGACCAGTAGTACTGGCACCAGTAGTTGGGGCCAGTAGTCTGGACAGGAGTGCAAGTTGCAGCAGAAGGTGGAAGCAGCAGTCAGCAGCCATGATTACGGATCGATAGCCAAGTTACAAGTCAGCTGCAGGAGATGAGGAGTTTCAGGATAGCTGAGCTGTACAGACATCCGGCTTTGGCTGTATCTAGTGTTATGAACAGAGACTTCACTAAATTGACTAGGTTTAAAGCCTTTTCACAACAACTTTTGTAACCAAAATTTGCACACTAGGACTCTGGTAAAGCTTCCTTCTCCAATTCCTGATTGCTGTCGTTTTCTGCTCCCTTTTGGCACGGATCTACATTGCAGCTGCAGTAGAGTAGTTTTGTCTCTGTGCCCCTAATTGCTTTTTTCATTAAAAGTTAGTATAAGTTTTGGGACATATGAGAATGAGATTCACAAGAGATCCTTCTGGCATTAAATCGTAGAAGGAAAGTTAGTGAAGTTTAGCAGAGGTACCTTTGTCAGAGGAGGTGCTAGGATCCCTCTGCAAACCAGCTGCTGGTTTGCAGGAAGCTTGACATTGTGTCAGGAAATTTTTGGATTAAGAGAAAAGGGAGTAATTTCTTGAAAGTATTTTGAAAATGGCAGTGTTATCCCAGGTCCTAACTGAGAGACCTGTAGGTTCCTATAGGACAAGCTGAACTTTTCAGGCAGGAAAATGCAAATAGATAAGATAAAAACCAACCAGCTAAAACAAGAACTTCAGTCCTTAATGGTGGTACACAGAAAGGTATTCCTGGAAATGGCAATTCTTTGGAATTGTGATAAAGACTGCAGGAAGCAAGCAATGAATAGGAGATGCACCTGGACATGAAGGTGTGGATTTCAGCTCCTAATCAGAAATGAGCAGTCAGTGCAAGAGGTACATGGGAGAAAGGTGCAGTAGCATTATTGCCTATCTGAAGACACCTATCCTGTGCATCTTTGAATTTTGCCACAATATCCATGGTGATATCTGCTGAGTTTGGTTTTCTTTGTAGCATTTTTCTCTTGCTGATAGACTTTACTTGTCCCTCAGCATGATCCTGACTTGGCAATAAAGCTGAGCAGGGTATTGGAAAGCTGCCATTAATTAATGGAGACAATGCATGGAATATAAATATTGCATTTCTCAGAGGAGGCTCTTACCTGATGATGTGAGATGTCATAGGTCTTTCAGAAGTGGCCAGTGGCTTTTGCTTCCAGCTCATTAAAGCAGTCTGTCCTTGCATTTTCAAGTGACCATGGGGCCAGTAGGGAATTTTGGTAGGGAGAAAGGAAACTGAGGGATTGGCACCAATGTGATCCAACAGTTGGTGAGGACAACAAGCCTAGTCCTCCTCTGCAGTCCAGATTGACACCTGTAGTCCAGATACAGTGTCTTTGGACCTTTTGGGCTGCTTATGGTGAAGTTAACGGTCCTGTCCATGTGCTGATTTGGTACCTTGGTTTTATAGTCTTCTTTTGGTGCATAAAAATGTTGTGATTAAATCCAGGGCCTCAGGGATGCATGACCTGCAGTTGCTATTGACTTTGAGGCACGTTTCTCCCCATTTGGCTTGACATGTCAAGAGAGACAGGATTGAAATCCAGTCTTCTCTTCTGTAAATGAAGACAAAAAGTTCCTCAAAACTGTTAATTTGTTAATGGAATGGCTTCTACAACATTATCTCACTCTTGTGAATATTTGGGGTGTTAAAAAATGGAGTTTAGAAACATTAATCTGTAGAGACAGAAATGTTGTCCAAACAATGTGTGTTCTGTTCCAAGCTTTCTTAGGCTGCTTGCCTGAGCAGCACAGAGGCATTGGGAGAAGCCTCCCGACATGCTGAGTAGCTTGTAGTCTTCTCACCAGGCCCGTGGAAGAGATGAATGCAGTAAATGCTGATCACTAAGAAAGCCTCAAGAAACCATAACTAAGATGATTCTCTCCCTTTCAGAGGTCTTCCACAAGTTCTTTTGTACTTTGTGTCAGTTTAACATAAGGGATGGTCTGTATAGGGAATAGTCAAAGCAAACTTCTGTGGTTCTTTTCATTTGTTTTCCTTTCTTCCCCTGGTACTCTGTTCTTTCTCTCTTTTTCTGTCACAGCTTAAATGAAACCAGAGTGCTTGGTAAGCGTTGTACTGCTGTAATTCTGTTTCTTCATAACACTATTAGTTATTGTAAGAAAGCTTTGCACGTTGAGGAGCTATTTTTTAGCATATTAGTTCCAGCAAAACAGGAATAAAAGAAACAAAGGGCCCAACTCTCATTTGCCTTCCCTTTTTGTTATTGCTTACTGCAAACTCAAGCAGGGAATGTACAAGAGGATTTCAAATAATTCTGAAAAAATGAGTAGTTGTAAACTTGTGAATTTTGCCCTGAAGCCACGCTCAGTTTTGAAACTTCCTTTTTTGCAAGGCCTTTGAGCTTAGAACGGAGGTTCATCAAGAGTTTGTGTGTTCCTGTAAATCCCATTGAGAATATGTCTCAGCTATGGACATCCCAGAATGGCAGCACCCTCAGAATAACAGGAATGTTTGGAAAATGTTTGCTGTCTCTTTTTACCTGTGTCCCTGCCATGTATCCTGACTGCTGCATGTATGCCTGAGCTGCAAAATCGTGTTCAGCCCGGTTTGCACAACCACAAGGGCTGCCCTATGGACTGGAGAACGTGTAAAAGCAAAGGGCGTGTGTCAGTCCCCGCCCTTGGTTGGATGGAGAGCAGACATCCACGGAGAAGCCCAAGCAGACTTCTCCAATAAGAAAAGAAAGTAGAATGGTAGTTGCTGGTTAGCAGAAATGTCTGGATTGAAAGAAATGTTAAGGCTTTTTTTCTAATCAGGGGGTCCTTTTTCCACCTGCAAATGCAGTCCTGCTTATCCTGCTAGAGTGGCATGCTCAGAGCCACCCTCAAGCTGAGTTTCAGTCCATGCACGCACTTGTGCCAGTGGTGAGGGTCATTGCAAAGAGGGTCTCCTTGAACCTGTTCAGCTCTTGTTGCATCACCTTTGGTCTGCCAAGAAGTGATGGAGGGTGGGGTGTGTGAATCCAAAAGAGCATGTTCATAAATTCAGATAGAAGAAACTGGTTGAGTTTGGAGTGTGTTGCACAAGACGTATTGAAAAGCCCAGCCCCAGTTTCCCTGTAATCTGAATGCTCCTATTCATGATTGTCAAAGTTTTTCCATTACAAGGGGAAAATCCCTGCACTGCACAATAAAAGATCTTTATCCTAGAAGTTACATTCCCTGCTTGTGGGCTTGCAACTCTGATACAAAAGACACCCCATGTCCCCTCCTGTCCTACCAGCCGTTCCTCCCCCCGCAATTAGCTTGGCAGCCGGGGTCGGTCTTTGTGCCGGTGCGGCATGTTCACTCACGCTGAGATGGTTTCTTGCTGCCATGGAGGAAAAGGTTAAGGACTAAAACAAGCTCCTCCATCATCTGTAAGGCATTAGGAGCCTGGTGCTGCTTCTGCTTTGCCGAATTCCAACATGGGATGGACTGGACCTTGCTGTCTTCTCTGTAAGACAAGCCAGCTATGGGAAATATATAAATACCCTTCCATTCAGCAGACAGGGAGCGTGGCAGGACAAAACTTGGCACTTCCCTGGGGCTTGGTTCAGATTCAAGGGACGTGAGCATGTTCTTGAAATATGTCAGTTGTAACCAGTGCCGTGGCATCATATTTTGTACCACTTTGTCTAAAAATATCTGAGGAGGCAGAGCCTGGTCATTTGGATGTGGAGGGCCTCCTGTGCTCAGTGCAATCGTTGTTTGTGGTCTCATTATAAGGATGTAACATCTCAAAAGAAGGAGGAGATGGCAGTAGGAGAGGGATCACTAAAATGAGGAAGAAGGCCACAGGCAGTGGGGATCACCCCCATTCTTTCCCTTTCCTGGCAAGACATGGTCTTCTACAGCCTTTGTAAGACAGAGCTCAGTGCCAAGTCAAGAGGTACAGTCCAGCTGCTGAGGTGGATGCAGTTTTTAATGTCCACTTCTCTCTTTAGGATTACGGCTAATGACGCTTCTTTTTAACATCTGAATGGACAGGAGTCTGCATTCTGTGCTGTCTACTGCCCAAAGGTTAGCTTTTGATGTAGCTGAGCAGTCAGGGAACACTAGCCTCTGTGTTGGGCCTCTCAGTCTGACTGTCTGCAGCTGTTGACCAGGAGGAGCAATGCTAAGCAGTCCCTGCGGGTGATGAGGCTTTTGTTGTTCTTTTCACTGGGTCACAGTAAGGGATATCTGATAGAGACAGGGCATCATCTAGTGAAACTTGAGTTTTGCTGCAATTACCGTGACATATCACAGTGATATTTTTGAGAGGTGCTTCTCTTCTAAGCTGTTACTATGAAGGTGTAGTGTTTCTCATTTTAACCACTTTTCTGACTTGCTTACACCTTCACTGTGCTTGAACCATTCACATTAACACCTGTTGGAGGTACCTGAAATGCACATGACCCTGTTACACCAGCTTGGTCTACAACACATTGTCAGTTTCCACCTTAAATCCCAGCAGTATGGGAGGGGTTAATGGTGGCGTGACTCGTGCCAAATGACTCATGACCTGTTGACTGCCCAGCTCTGATAAAATCTCTGAGAAGAGGGTTTGGAGGATCACTTGCTCTGATCCAACCAGCTCATGTGGGCGCTTGTCTCCAGACTCCTGTCGCTGCTGGTAGATGTCTTGAAGATTTGAAATTGATAACTCCCACTGATCCTGTGGGCTTTACAGTGACTTTAGCAGTAGAATATCCAAGAGCTGTATTTATGATGTACCATATCGTGGCTTAGGTTGAGAAGCACCAAATCATGTGGGATTTTTTTAATTCTCTTTGAAGTGACAAAAAAAGCAATAACCAGGTTATTTCAAAATATTCTGGGCACCTCAGCACAAGAGAGATATCGAGGTGCTGGAGCGAGTACAGAGGAGGGCAAAAAAGCTGGTGAGAGGACTGGAAAACAAGGCTTATGAGGATCGATTGAGGGAGTTGGGGTTGTTTAGTCTGAGGAAGAGGAGGCTGAGGGGAGACCTCATCACTCTCTACAACTGCTTGAAAGAGCACTGTAGAGATATTGGTGCTGGTCTCTTCTCACGGGCAATGAGCGACAGGACAAGAGGGAATGGCTGCAAGCTGCAGCAGGGTAGGGTTAGGCTGGACATCAGGAAAAAATTTTTCACGGCGAGAGTGGTCAGTCAGTGGAATCAGCTGCCCAGGGAGGTGGTGGAGTCACCCTCCCTGACTGTGTTTAAGAGCAGATTAGATGTGGTGTTGAGGGATCTAGTGTAGGGGAGAACTTGTAGAGTAGGGCTGATGGTTGGACTTGATGATCCCAGGGGTCTCTTCCAACCTAAATGATTCTATGATTCTATTCTATGATTCTGGTTCCTGAGTCTGTGTCTGCTGGGTTCTGCTCTGTGCAGGGCTGGGTCTGTGTTGGGGATGGATGACCTCTGTGAAGTATTTAAGTGACTGGAGTGGTAACTGGGGACACCTGTGCTAAACAGCTTTTGTACCTGGCTAGTGAGGACTGCTTAAATGCTTGCTCTATATGCAGGTGTCACACAGAACCAAGCAGGCAGTAGGTACAAATCATGAGTGGAGCAGCATGGACTCAGCTCTGGTTTGTAGAAGTGCTTCTCTATGTCTTTCTGGTGGAGTAAAGGTGACTCAAAGTAGGCATGAATTAATTTTTCATCTGCTTGACCTCATTTCCTCACTGACAGGGTAGTGGAGAGGCACGGTGACATGAGGACAAGGCAAATTGGCCAGTTCTGGTCAGCACGATGTCAGTGGGGCCGTGAGGGCATGCTGCCAACGTGGTGCTGTGTTAACTTTGTGTGCGTTCATTCCAATGCTAGAACTGTTTGTTCCCATGAAAGCTGGGAAGGAAGAAGCAGAGAACTGTGCTTAATATTAATTTTCAGTGTTGCAGTTAATTGTAGAGTTCTCCGAAAAGTGAATCTACTCCCTTCCCTAGTGTTCCCCCCTCTGTTAAACCAAGCATAGGGGAAGACATTGACATCCAGGATAACTATATCAGCATAAGTTCATTTTTGTTTTGTACCACTGTTGTGTGTGTATTAAAATGAAACAAACCCAGCCTTACTTGTGTGCCCCAAAGATGAGGCTTCAATATAGTTATCACTTCCTTCTTCAGAAAGGAGAGTCAGACCAACCCTGATAGCCTTTGAAAACTGAAATGTTTGGGGCTTAATATATGTAAAAATTAAAAGGTTTGATGTAGATCTGCACAAGGAATGGAAAAATAACCTCAGTCCTTAAAAATGCTGGGAGAAAAGGTTATTTTTCACATAATTCAAAATATTTGGTTTGATTAAAAAGGCCATTCCTTAAAGCAAAGTTCTGCTTTTTTTTTAATTGGATTGATTCCATATTATTGCTAATGTGTGGTTTGAACAGCACATTATACATTACACTTAACTGTAAGATGGTTATTGCAGCTTAGATCACTCAGAACTCTGCTTATCTGTGTGTAATACCTGTGCCTCAGAATTGCAGCAGGCTTTTATGTTTATCTGATAGCTGAGATCAACCCTTTATTCTTTGTGATCTAATAAGAGCTACAGGAGAAAAAGGATAGTGTGTAAAATAATAATACATTACATTCAGCACAGCTTTTTAAATAACAAAACTTGTACAAGGTACACTGTGATCCCTTTTACAGTGGAGCTTGAAAATGGGCTGGGCTGAAAGCTTTGGGAAAGGAAGGGTATCCATAGAGAAGGTCAATGCTTACTAGGGTTGTGTGACAAAGTTCCCAATTTCCCTTCTGTAGCAGTGGAATGACAATAAAAATCAGCCCTTTCTTTCCTTTGAACAGTGTTGCTGGGTTTCAACAGGGTAGTCCCAGGTTTCAACTAGTATCTCAGTCATCTGTGGTGCAATGAGGACCTCCAGGCTGCTCATTTCCTGGCTTGGTTTGGATTCAATACCGTGGCCCCCATAAATGTGGGCAGCCCGGTCGTGTGCTCTGTAAGTGAGCAGTGCTGGGACTTAGCATCACTCACAGAAGTGTATATAGTCCTTGTATGGTTTGGTGGTGTTTGAATCTTGTTACTCGAAAGATACACTGAGATGTAAGACCAGGAGGACGTTACATCCCTTTTGTTTCCCAAGAAAGGCTGCTGTGTCTTCAGAACAGTGTTTGTGCCTGAAGCTCAGTGGTGAAACTCTTCCCCAGCAAGTGATCCAACTGGGGCCTGAACCACTCCTGTCTTTCCGCTTCTGTATGGACCAGCACCTGCTCGCTGTGTCATCTGCTCACCAGAGACATCTGCAGATAAACTGAAGCTCTTTTTGAGCATGGGAGTCGTGTGTGCAGGGTGTGGGTTGAACAGGGAAACAAGAAAAGGCAGAGCACCTGAGCAGTGCTGCACAGTGAGGCTTATTGGACTCTCATAACAACGGGGAAAACTTCTCATCTCTTTTTTGAGATGAGACACATCTCAAAACATCTGTTCCACAACAGTAGATGGCAGAGACCTGCTGCTGACTTGAGAAGCTGTGTCATGCACAACAAGGCCTTTGTGGTGGCCGTAAATGCACAGCATTTAGGGATGCCACGGTGCAGAAGGCACTAACTGTACCTGGCAGGGAACTGCTCAGCTTGTCTCAGTGTTCCAGGGAGCAGGACCACAGCTCTCAGCAGCAGCTCTCCATCCCTCTGCTTGGGAAGTTGCCAAGTACAGTTTATCCTCTTAGGATTTCATCAGGCAGAGCAGGGACAGAACAAAGGGAAAGCTGGGGGGATGGTTCCAGAAGTATTGCAACTCCTTTGTCACAGCACATCAGCAGCTTCTCACCTTTGGGGTGGCAACAGTTCCTGGTTCCCACCGAGCTTCTGAAAGGTCAAAAGATGCTGCTTCACCCAGGAACGAGTCTTTCATTCTTTCTACTTTGAGGAAGAAGCAAGAAAAGAGTGTGCTAGATTTCAAAATGGGGCAGTAGCCAATTGTCCGTATCATACAGCAAATTGCAATCTAAGTCCCTCTGCCCAGTCCCGGGGAGTTTATGAGCTCTAGAAAATGCAGAAGCAGGCAGTGAACAAGCAGCTGCTGAAAATGGGCTCAGCTACCATGAAAAAAAGAGCAGAGAGATGGTAAAAAAGATTTTCTCACTAACAGGACAGGTAGATCAAACCCTTTGCCTTTCCTCCTTGAAGGGACAGCAGAATAAATTTGGTAGAGCTGTGAAATAGGAGCCTACGAACCTAAGAGTGCTGGATCCTCCAGCAGAGCAATCACTGACAAATGATCTGTAGGTCAGAATCAAGTAGAATGTATCTTTCTGTCACTGCTGACCCTCAAAGAAGCTCCTATTCTAGGAATTTCAATTAGATGTCTGCATTTAGCTGAGTCCATGCAGGCAGCAAAGGCCTATACTAGTTGTGTGCTGAATTAATTTAAAAACAAAAAAAGGAAGTCCGAAGTGTTGTTTAGTGAATCAGTTTTTCCTGGAAGAAGATAATCCCAAAGAGTCACATGACCTATTTCTTGCTTTCTTTAAACCAGTTGCAATGGTGTGAATGAAGCCAAAGGGGTGACAAGTCTGGCCAGAACCCGCTATCAGCTGTGAATTTCACTTCAGGTAAGGCAGTCCCCTGCTTTAAGATTATTCTCCCATCAGCGTCCTGCTTTGTGCCCTGTGGTGCCAGCGTACAACCTGCGGTGCTGGGGAGGGAGGGAGGCTCTTGTATGCCTTGTCTATTCCGATGGGCCCAGCAGGCCTAAGGTACCTGGTGGTATTAACCAGCTGGAACAGAGTGCTTGGGCAAGTTGCTGAGACTCTAATGTGACTTGTTGTGTACCCAGCTCCTGCCCTGCACACTGCCCTCTGCCCTGAGGCTTGAGGGGACCCCGAGGACTGGCTTAAAAATAGGGAAATGTCATGGAAGGAAAGAGGGTGGGGATGCCCGAGGCTCTCCTGTCCCCATATGCCATGTGCCAGAGGAGTTGTCTTTGGCTGTTGTCTCTTGCTTTGTTCAGTGTCTGTGTTTTTTATAATGGGTTTAGTGAACATGCTTCTCTCAGAGGTTTTTTTCCCCTTGATATTACAATGAAGTAAAGAGCTGTGGATAAAACATAGACATTTGTTCCAAAGCACTGTTTCTGTGCATGGGAGAATTCAAGGCAGCAGCAAAGCATCAAAAACCCCACAGGATGCTGGGGCTGTGTTATAGTATTGGCTGAAGGGCAAGTGCTGGTTGTGTTCAGTTGGCTGAAGAACCAGGAGTGGTAAAAGCGTGGAGGTCCAAAGACTGGGTTTTTTTTCCAAAAAAATAATACTTAAGAGCACTTACATATGGTTGCCTGGGGGGTTTTGCCTGAAAAAACATAGTCAATTTATATTCAATAAATCTATTTCCTCATAGTTTCTCAAAAGGATCTTAGTTTTTAACATAGAATATGTATACATGCATAGGTAACAATTTAAGTGTGAGGCTCATTTGAAGATGGAGTTTATATATTTAAGCTGTCATGTCCTTGTGTCCTTGAGAATTTGGTAAACAGTGATGTAAATATCTCATGAGCAAAAGTTCATGAACTTTCAGAAGTAGCAGCAGCTCTCAGGACTGCAGAACTCCACGTGAATAGGATGGATCGATGTGTGACAAGCTGAAGAAATGGGCCTTTTGGCTTTAGTCTGACTCTTCAGGATTGGCTAGTGAAGGATGCTTAGAGAATCTTCCCCCTCTTGGAAGTCAGTCAGCATTTCAAGTTAAAACTTATTTCAGTTAACACTGAGTAATTGTAAATTTAAAAAGGACTGTAGCTCCCATAGGTGAAAGCTACAAGTACAGCTAGAGCAGAATTAAATAGTCACCTACTCTAAAGGCTACATGCTGTGGCTTGATAAGCTCCCATAAAACCCACCTTTTCTCATAAATGGCTTTTTCTTTCCTGACTTCTCTTTCCTGAAAGCTTGGTTAAGTAGGAGACTATACAGCACCTTTCGAAATTCATCAGAACCAGTCACTCAGAAGAGAACAAGACAGGCTCCAGAAAGGAGGACAAAAGCTCTTTGGTTTCCTCAGAGGCTTCCTGTTATGGTGGCCATTCTCACACCACCAGCTCCGTCTCCAAGTTCTCTCGGCACAGAAGAGAACAAAGCATTGATACCCACTGCTTGGCTGTTGGATGAAGGCTCAGGGTGTTGAAAAACCTAGAAAACTAGAAAAACTTATCCACAAGGGCTGCTTTTTATTCTGGGCAACAGCATAGAGTCCCCTGATCACTGTTAGTAGTGTTTCATTCCTGGAGACCTCTGTGGTCTATAACTAAGTTGTAGCATGTTTGGGGAAAGGAAAGATTCCTTGTGATTTTGTGGTGAATCTGACCAGTGGTGGAAAAAGCCCTTCATGGCTTATAAAGTTGACAGCACTGCACATAAGGACATAGAAATGGGAATGTGCCCACCAGCTAACCTGACCTGAGTGGTGGTCACTTGCCAAATCCAGGCTGTCATCAGAGTCTCAGAGATGAGGAGTGTTGGGTCTGTTTTGGGACAGACTTGTCTCAGGTAAGAGAGGATAAGCAAGACCCATATGACATAAACGTTCCTCATGGTGGTGTTGTGCAGGTGAGTGTTTCCAGTAGACAAAATAGCCCTGTGTGCTATTATTGTTTCTGTTCATGTGTAGCAAGGGGAGCACAGAGGTGACCACTGACACTGGTACCACCACAGTTACCCAGCTCAAGGTCACTCCGCTGCGAAGCATTGGATATGGGACCATACACTGAAATCAGTCTGAAACTGAAGCCAGCACAAAATAAGAGCTGCTTGTTAAGCAGTGCGTCATGGAGAGAACATGTGGCAACACTTTCTCAGAACTCATATTGGCTTAAGTGGTATCAAAGAGGAATTCAGCCTGCGGCTGTAACCTGTGCCAGGGGTTCCAGATTTGTGTTGCTCTAACGCACAGGCAGCAGCAATAGCAAGCAAAGGTATTAGCGACAGCCATCATTATCAGTGCTGGAGTCGAGGGCAGATCATGAGCTGGTGGCTGCTGAAGGCGTGCTGTTTCATGCGTGTAGGAAGGTGTGTCTCTAGTTTCCCGTTTGCACCCTCCCGTTGTATATCTTTCTTAATCCATATTCCTCTCCAGAGGGACCCATCCTCCCTGTCCTATACTTGGCAGATCCTTGCTTCCAAGGGTAGAGTAGTGTAATACTCTTCCTCATTTTCTTTTTTTGGCCTTTGAAGGATACCTCTGATAATGTAGGCAACCAAGCCAGGGAAAAGTGATCTTCCAATAACTTGTGAGGCTAGATGGCATCCCAAAAGAACTTGAAGATTTGGACTGAGGCACTGGTAGGATGCTAATGGATAATGACTGCTTACTCTAGGATGTACTTTACATGTGAGTGGCTGCCTGCAGCCTCCACAGAACGTACCTGGGTGAACTATGCGGAGAATACAGGATGCTTTGTGTTCTGAGGTACTTAATACTGTACTTAGTGCAGGGAATTAACATGCCCAAGGAAAGTCTTACCCCTTGGCATCTGTGGTTTTGACAGTTTAGAGTCAGACTACAGTGGTACCAAATGTGGGTTTATTTCTCCACTTAGTTCTTTTGTGAAATCCTATTGCAAACCAGATATATCAGAATGGTAGCAGCTCTTCACATCCAAGAGCAAACACCAGTTTGGCTTTCAAGAACTGTGGTTAAACAGTTGTCCTGATTTGTAGCAGTACTTTCACTTTAAAAAGCCCATTTGCAAATGCAGTGGCTTGTTCCAGTATTTGGTCTATTTGTAGATGCCTCCTCTTCTGCAGCCTAAGTAATCGCAGGCCCAGTGTGCCAGAACTCATAGGGACAAAGACCTGAGCAATCTGGTCTAACTTGGAGGTTATCCTTGCTGTGAGGTAACTTGGTGGACTAAATGAAATCCAGAGAGATCCCTGCCAACCTCACTTATATATAGATAGATACATATAAGAATTTGGAAGAGTAATTTCATGCTCTGACCTAGGAATAGCAGTGAGAGGTGTAGGCAAGTATCTGTTTGGGTTGGGGCCAGAAGTTCCCACAGTGAGATTTAATGAACACCCCCATTTCCTGGACAGAAGGGTTGATGGGTCTGCCTTCAGTCTGCTGGAGGTGTCTTGCACAGTCAGGGCTGGACAGTGGAGGTTTAGCTTTGGTTTTGTACAGGATGGTTCAGGGAAGGTGCCAGGAGGGACCAATTTGACCAAACACTTAATCGAATGCCGAAAGCAACAAGTTCTTGTTGGGTGGCAAGAGATACCTGTGGTCCCTGAAGTTAAAAGCTTTTCTATAAAAGTAGTCGTTCATCAGACCCTTTTCCATTCTTATTTTTCTCCTCTGGGTTCCAGCTGGGAGGGTTCTGCCCCAAAAGAGACGACCAATGAGATATTTCTACTCCTTTCACTGATGATGTCTCCCCTTGCCTTTCCTTTTGTCCTTGCTGGAGTCCCCCAGGGGCCGGGGAGGTCTCAATCCCCAGCTGCCAGCCTGCATCATGATCAGCACAGTGCAGAATTCAGGTCTTATTTTGTCCCTCAGTTGTATTACAACTGTGATATTTTTCTTCCCTTTCTTTCACACCCATTTTGGGTATTATGGGAGCACTTTTTTTAAGGTCTAACTCTCAGCCCAGCACCCAGTCAAAGCAGTGGGAGGATGCTCTGCATGCCAAGGAGAGCAGAAATGTTCTCACTTGATGGAGGGGGTGGAGGTGTGTGTTAGTCCCTGCTGCCAAATTGACTCCATGGCTGTTGTGCAACTGAAGTACAGGAATCTGCATCCAGAGAAGATAAATACATATTGGTTACACACATCAGCAGGTGCAGCCTCTCAGAGTGGAAGGATTTATGTGCTGTTGTGGTCTTCAAGTAATCATTGAATAGGCTTTTAACAGACCTGGCACATCTGGGAGCAAAGGGTTTCAGAGCTTGGTTGGATGTAGGTAGTATCAGCATGACTGTGACCTCGTTTATGATAAATCTAAATAAAAAGATGGATTTTCCAACTAATAATGTAATGTATAACTTACCCACGGTTAAAGGAGTTTTTGAATTAAGCTTGGGGAGATGGGAGAAAATCTTGGAATTGGGCATTCTTTAGGAACAGTGGATCATGTGGCACAGAACTGTGATTCTGCCCTCAGGAAAGAGGCATCTTCATAAAAGCTGATGGTTGTTCAGTGCTGAAGACAGCAATAGGAACAAAGAAATAAAAGTGGTGTGGAGCGGGAGGGAGAGTGGAGCACAGCTAATATAAATTAGAAATGGAGTGCAGAAAACTGGAAATGAAAAGGAAAATGTAAAATTATCCTTGGCTGCTATCTTCAAGGACGATAAGGTATTGAAACGTTCTGCTTGAAACAGGAAAAGAATTGTGTAAGGCCTCTTTGAAATGGAAATGGTACAATTGTTAATGAGGATGAAAATAAGTAGAAGCATTTAGTATTATTTCTGATCTGTGTTTGGATGACAGAGGAATAATACACTGGAATCACAGGGGGATAATGAATTAATTTCTCAATTATTAGGCCTCAAGAAAAAAGTATTATAAAACACTGGCTGGTAATAAGCATTTCAGAAAGGACACGTTCAGATAACTTGCAGGCAGCCCCAGCAGAGCTGCTAAGGAGATAGGTGGTTTGCTGATGGCAGTTTTTAATACAGGGGAAATCCAGGACACGTGATTTTTGGCTGGGGTTTCAATATGCCGAAAGGGAAACTGAATTAGTCAAGCAAAACAATCCAGGGGGTGTCTGGAACGAAGGACTTCTGCCCCAGCTCCTTTCTCTGCAGGCTTAGGGACGAGCACTGGGGGAGATGCTCCCTTTGTGTACCTGCTGGACTTAAGGCCTCTTGTGACTCCTCCAGAAGAGAATGGCACTTCAGCTTCATTAGGAATAGGTCGTTCAGAGCCATTGAATCAAAAGAAAAAGTCTCTGGGTCAAAAAAGGCCGCCAAGTGCTGCTGGTTTGAAAGGGAAGTGAGCTGGCTGGGATTCAAAGCCATCGTCCCCCAAAGCCGTATCAATTGCGGCCGAACTGTCAGTGGGAGGCGGTAGCGTGCGGGTTATTCTGGGATAATCTGTCCACCGGTGAGCTAAACTCTTGCTTACTTAGGAATTAATTTCCCTTGGGAATGTTCTGAAGGATGATGCAGGTGGTAAAATGGTAATTCCTCTTTCGATGGGCGAGGAATGGAGCGTGGATTCTGTACGGCTTCGAGCCTCCCTGCTAAAGAAGAGGTGTGCTCACGGTGGAGCATCTGTGCTTGCCGTGCTTGCCGTGACACTGTCCAGCTGCGGGGCTCACATGCTCTGTAGGGAGCGTGTCTGTGAGCTGAGGGAATTTTCCCACCTTTGCAGCTGCTCCAAAAAGGATTTATAAGATTTAACTATAGGAAGGTCTTCCTCTGTCCTGCCTCTGTCTCCCCTAGTGCATTAACCAGGGGCTTGCCCTCTGTGGGCTCGAGGCCTGGATGCGATGCAAAAGTCTAGACTGCTCCTGCCTAACAATTTGGAACATCAAAGTGTGAGACAAGACAAGTTGCCCAAGGCAACTCTTCAAAGGTCCAGGGAAGCCATACCCGAGTGCCATTTACCACCAGTGCCTATGAGCTCCTGGCTGCAAAAGCACGTGGCAGTAAGGAAAAGCCTGTTCAAAAGGACAGTGTGCCTTTGGGGAGGAAAAGAAGGCAAGGCTAAGGATGAAGCATTGAACTAGTTCACATGCTGGTTCTGCTTTGAATTGTATGGGAAAAGGTATTTATTGTCTATACCTCTGCACAGTCCCCCACATCCCCGTCAGCTTTGCCTCCCTCTGTTCCAGCTCTGCTGCCCTCAGCTGGAACGGGTTCAGCACAACAGCAGAGGTGGTAATTGCGCTTCCATTTCCTAAATGTTGCCTTGATAGAAAGGTAACTTGGCTTTTCTTAAAACACTGGAGTGTGTTTTACTGAATTGCATTTGACTTGTGTTTTTCAAACGTACTTATGTCTTCAGTCAGTGTTTCCTAATTTAAGAGTAAATGATTTCTTCTCGGCTTTCTTCTAGGAAATGCTGGTGTCTGTGAATATCAGAGAGGCTTTTGTGTTGCTAGATTAATTCTGGGGTTAGGGCAGTCAGGCTCTGCACTCTCGCACTTTGCAATTTGCACCTGATGTTATTTGTCACCATTCATTACAAATAAGATTCCCAGCCTAATCTTTTGTTCCTGCTATCAAGCTGGTATCTTTAATGAGGATATCGAAGCATTATTAATTATTAGATGAATGGAAGGAACGGAACTAGAAATGGAATTGCAAATGAAATTATTCATATTTATGGAGGCTTAATTATGCTGCAATGTTTTGTAGACCTGCACTGAAAAAGATCTGCTCCTTACAAGGAACGCTTTCCGTGATGCAGCTTTACATAAGCAATTCTTAGGATCTGGAGCTCCGAGTGATTTTTAGATTCAGCTTTAGAGCTTTTCCACTGCAGGGTGTGCTGTTGGGGAGGGGAGCTGGGCCCTTCCTTCTCTGCAGCCTTGCCTCAGGGTGAATCAAAGTCACAATGGCGGATTTAAATCTAGGCTGCTGTTGTCTGGTTCACATATCCTATTTCTCTCCTTACTTTCTCTCTTTCCCTGCTCTGTCCTCCCACCCTGCCTCCCATAATAGCAGGGGGTGGGAATGCAGTATATGGTGCAGGGGAACTCATCTCTCTACCTCACCTCTCTTGATCCAGTAGAGATCCCACATTATGCAGGAAAAATTTGCCAAGAGAAGTCAGCAGCTTCTCCATGTGGGAAGTAAATTCAATCCTAAAACTTCTTTGGCAAAAGCTGTTTGGAGGACGTTTCCAGGGGCATGCTCTGCAAATGATGGGCTGTTCCATCTGTTTGCAGAGCACTTGCAAACAGTGTGAGCAGAGGAAATGGGGAGCAACAGCTGACCCCTTCAGGGGGATTGCCAAAGCTGGAAAATACAGCCCCAAAATGTATTTTACAAGACCTTCCTCTGCCTTAGCTCTGCATCCATGTGTTTGCACGTCCTAACTGGCACTGTGGGGCTTGTGGTGCTGATATTGTAGAAATAGATGAAAATGAAGCTCCCTTTCATTTGCTGTCAGCTGTGAGCTTTGACAGTTTCTGGAGTGTTTCAGCGCTTCTTAAATGTCTGAGTGTGCTTCAGCTTATGGAATATTTCCTTTGCCTTATTCTCCTGGCAGCTGCTAGATGAGAATGCAGAGAGATCTTCTTAAGAGCTAGATGGAATCTGGTGTCAGAAAAAAGATTTTTTAAAATGTAGTTCTCCTATTCAGCCCCCCAGTAAAATTAGATTAAGTAAAAATGGGTGGAAAATGGGGTCTAGTTTAACTTGTAAGACCTATTAATAGTGAATTTGAACGAGGCCTCCTGCCTTCTTTCCCCGCTTTGTGGGCACACGCTGCAGCGTGATCGCTGCCCGTTCCACTGGGTTTGTCCTTCGGTCACTCCTTTCCATACCTGTTGCTGTTCACAGAAGTCACTGACAGAAACAGATGAGCTTAATTGCAGAAGTACCTCAGGCCTGTCATTTCCTTCATCCATTAAGGATAGGGGTCCAAGGACCTTATTATATAGTGAATTGCAGACTGTAAGGGTCGTATCTGCTCGGAAATGCCTTGTACGTGTGCTCTGCGCTCTCCAGTGTTCCGTGCGATCCACGGCCCGGGTCACTGTGAAGCCACATTTAATTTAAGCAAGGGTACATTCAGCTGGCCAGAATGTGTGTTTGGAGATGTTTAAACTCATGGTGGTTTCCTCCTGCCTCCATGGGGCTGATTACCACACATTCCTTTCTTTTAATTTCAGCCCTCTGCAGTTCTAGGAAAAGGTCGTTGATTAAGTACTAAGAACCCGGTCTATTTGTGGGTCTAATTTTGTTGCTTCAGTTACATTACTGTATGCTAAATATAGGAGGGCACCAAGCAAATCCCAGTTCCTGGACTGAACAGGGTGTTCGAGAGCACTGTTTGAATTTAAATGGGTGGCTTGGGCTCGTGTTTAATTCTAGCTAATGAACCTATTTCTGCCAGAGTGGAAATCAGCACATCTACATTGATTTATAGGCGAGTGGCTGGGTCATCACCGTTTCACACAGCTAAAAATGAGCCGAGTGCCCAGCTCTTCGCTTCCTGGTTCTAATTGAAGGTAGCAGAGATAAATGGTGCATGATGCTGGTGTCCCGGACGTACAGCAGAGTGCTTCAGGCTCTTAGCTGCTCTCTGAGAACCTAGAAATCAGCAAGTGGAAAATGTTCAACAACCTCTAAACTGCTCTTGTAGTTTGCTGCTGACTCTGCCTTGCTTTCTGTGCTGTTCCCTCAGTGCATGTTTTTAATAGCCCTAAAATCCATGAAAGATGAGAGTGTAGTCTGCTTATCTTCTACACATGCCCTGGCATTGCAGGGAACCTAAGTTCTGTGCAACCATGCAGGTTTGCATTTTCCTTCTGTCCAGCAGGTGAAAAAACAAACCACCCAACAAACACAAAACCACAGTATTTTAAGGAATACTTGAGACTGATTGTGCCGGAGAGAGACTTCTTATCTGCTGAACAGTTACTGTGTATCTTGGGGACCAGCTTCTCCTGCAACACCTCCATGGCAGCACACCACGGCCCTGTCCTGGGGTGACCAGTTGTTAGTCTGAGCCACTGTGCGACCCATTCATTCCCAGGCCGGTTGGCCAAGATGCCCCACAAGGGAGCCAGGTCTCTGGGTGCTCAGTTGAGGCCTATCGACACAGGTCACTGGGCTTGATTTCATTTTTCAGGAGGACCAGGGATCAGACCTGGGTCTGTATAAAAGATGGTGCAAGTTGTCATCAAACGTTGCAGCAGGGTTTCTCCTGCTATTCACAGCTCCGTGCTGCTGCCTTCTGTTTCAAGGGCAGCTTGTGGGGAACCATAAAACAATCTCAGCCTGATTCCTCTTTTCCTTTTTTGTGTGCCTCGAGGCTATCCTCGCATTCCTTGCAGCTGGTGACTGCTCTGTTTCCCTGAATCTCATTCAGAGAACTGTACCTACAAGCCAGATACTTGTCATCTCTAAAAGATGTTTGTTTCCACAGAAGAATAGCAATGAGGTTAGTGTCTGCTCCCTTCGCAGGCAGGCAGGCTGGGAGAAGTCCAAATATCCAATCATGCCTTGGAATTTGTATTGCATGAAGATAAAGCAGCCAAAAATAGTTTCCATGAGCTGGATGGTTCTTCTGTAGCTTTTTGTGTTTATCTAACAGGAAAATGTTGAGAAGTACCGTAGGTCATGCACTAAACTGAGCAAAAGCATGGGGCATGTGGGAGCTTATGGAGATGAGCTTATCATTTATTTATTTGATTAACTTAGCCTCTCTCTGCTTGAGAATTGCCTGCAGTTTTCTTGCATTGCTCTTATGTTTATTTGATAAAAGGGAAAACCAGCCCAGCCGTACCGCAAGGAATTAGAGATGCTGAAAGAGGCTTTTTGGGAGGGGAGGAGGGAGAGAGGAGAGTTTGCACAGCTCTGCCAGAGCCTTATTTTTTCCTGCCTTCCAAGAACAGGGCTGTGTTCCATCCCCTGCCGCCCCCTCAGCTGGTGCTGGGAAGAGCAGCTGAGTTTAGCTCACTGTTCCTGGAAGTCACCGAGACACAGAGCATCGAGAAATGAGCATTTTTTGTTGCAGGCTGTGTTTGAATGGAAAAGATGAGCTGATCTTCATCCCCCTCATTCACTAGCCTGCATTAACCCTCACTGCACCGAGAAAAGCTGCAGAGGCTGCAGAATGTTTTCTAAGAGAAAGGGACAAAGGATTTCTTCATTCACTGGGGCCAGGTCTCTGGAAGCCACTCTGCAATACAGTGTCACATCATCAGCCAAATGTGTCCCTGATGAAATTCAGGTTCAGTACACTTATGCTAGCAATGCTTTGTGGTTTTTTTATCCTGCCTATCAGACTTCAAGCACGAGCAGGTGTCGAGCCAGGCAGACTGCTCCAGTGGCCATGTCCTCCCTGGGCTCTACACTTCAGCAAGGACAGAGCCTTCTGGAGTGTGAAGAACTTCTCAGCCACAGACTACCCCCAAATTATCCCGGTTAAGGGATACCTTGGGAGGGTAATTATGACATGGTGCTGTGCCAAATGGTTCATAATGTGCTTTTAGAGCCACAGAAAGACTATATGTGCCATAGGGTAAATTCCAGTCAGTTAAATCAAATTACTTTATATGAGGGGTCTCCATTTGTGTTACAAATAGGGGGGAGGAGTTTGTTGTTTATAATCTTGTAATTTGGACTCTGTTGTTGCATGACTGGGGCTAAGCAGTGTCCTCTGGTGCCTCACTGTCCCCTGTGGTAGAGGATGATACTGTGATTCAGCTTGGGATCATGAGGGTTTATTAATGCCCATGGGGTCCCCAGGCGGAGACGGCTCCGGAAACACAAACTATTACAGGATCACTGGAAATGCATGGGCTCATTTGCTTCTTTCTTCAGGCTGACTCAAAGCCTGTTATTCCACAGCTGTGACTGTCACAGCCATAGCCCCAGTGCCAACTTCATCTGAGCCTGATGGCTGTGATGAATCTGATGAAATCCAGAAAACAGCTTAAGGTGACCAGAACGGAGCAGATCTAGGCATTTCTGTTCCTATTTCCATGGATGCAATTAGCTGAAGATGAGTAGTCTGAAGGTTTTTTCTCTTTCAGCGTTTTTGGCTTTCTTTATTTGGGGAAGAAAAAAATATCCCTTCCTTTCCCTCTGTGCCTAAAATTGGCTTAGACTTCTCGTTTGACACAGATCATCAGGTTGATTTTGGTCAGCCTGGGGACTTCTCTTTCTCAGTTGAGCTATGATGAGGACTGGCCCCTGATTTCAGCTCCTCAGTGCATTAATCTGGGAAAGAAAACAAACTCAGCGTGAACACCGACATAGGCATCTGTCAAAGTCCACACAAAGAAGGAGAAAATGAGAAGGGGTTGGGGCAACCTGGGATGTCACAGTCACTCCTTCTAAGGTGGCACTGGTGGCTGCATGTAATGAGATGACTTCTTGAGACGATTTTTAAGCCTGTGCAGAGTACATGGTAGTGATTCTTTTTTTACTGGCATCAAGGGATGACGGAAGAAGAGCTGAAGCACTGGCATCTTAAAAGTCTGTGCTTTGCCCCATCCTGTCCCCTAGGGGCATTTATTTACTGCCGTTCAAGGTTCAGGCTTCACAGTCAGCAGCCTGTTGTGTCGCAAGGCAGAGGAGAGGCTGTGGTGTGTGAATCCTGTCCGAGGGCATGGCCTCTCGGGAGGGTGAACATCCCTATCTTCTGCCTTCCCCCCTGCCACCGCCGGGGAAGCGCTGCAGTTTGGTTAGTTCCCTGGATAAGCAGCAGTGGGGAGGCTTTTCCTCCTGGAGCACATCTTCTGGGGAAGCGTGATGATGGTGCTGGCAGCTGCCCCCCGTGTCCACAGGGGTGCCGAAGGTGCGGGTGCTGGCAGTTCCCTGCATGCGTTGCTCAGCCCTTCTCTTGCGTGTGGTCTCATTTTGGTTTGTGCAAATTCTTGCTAGAGCGTGGGAAGTTGCCAGAGCAGTGATGTTCGTGCTGCTGCTGAGCCTGTGAAAGTTTCTTTGTTCGACTGCCGCAGTTCTTGGAATTGATCTCGGCCAGGCAGCATCTTGAAAAACAGTAACTAGAAAAAGAAACTCCTCCTCTACCCGATGCCTTCCTATTAGATCAGATTCAAAGGGAAAAACAGAGGCACTGCAAAAGAGCACAGGCATCCTGTGTTGTGAGGAGGTGTCAGCAGCTGAGTCAGGCTCACAAAACAGCATTTAAACACAGATCCCTGAGTACCTGCTCAGCTGGACACAGCTTTGTCTCTGGACTGTGCCCACAAGGTGGGGGAGTGTTTACAGGAGCAGAATAACTAACAGACACTTATAAAGCATGATACTAATAGTTTGGGACCTTGCCTTGTAGCCTTGCAGATACTGCCTACAGGAAGAAAATGCAGTTGTCCTGTGTCACTGGTCACACAGTGGTGACAGTGAAATAGGGAGGGTCCCACTGAACTCATCATACCAATCCCAAATTTCCAACAAACTGGTTTTCCAGCAGCCTTGAATTTTCATAGGTTTTTCATTTTTCATAAGAATTTCCTTTCATTTGCGTTTTGTGATAAAAGCGTTAACATTTTTGTTACCAGAAGTGGTGGGGTTGGTTGCCTGCTCCCCTGCACGTGGTTCCTATACACGGCTCTTCTTCCCCAGCTCGCTGGGTTGTTAGGTCATAGGAGCTGTGACATTTGTCCTAGAAATACCAGGCTTGAAACTTAAAGTAGTCATTATTATTTCCAGTACAGAACCATTCAGCATTTTGTAGTCTGGGATACATTTAATGTTACAGGCATATCCTTTCCAGAAGCCAGCACCCAGAATGCTTACATTCAATACCAGTGGGGCAAAAGAAGGGAGAAAAGGGACCCAGAGCCCAAGGATGCACCGTGTTTTGCCTCAGGACAGCTGACAGGTCGGGGCAGAAACAGAAATAGGCTTTATGTCTTTTGAGTTTCTCCCAGCATCTTTGCTGCCCCTCAGCTGGGGGTAAAAGTCTCAGTTTGGTCACTTCTGACTCCTGACTCAAAGGTGAGCAGCATAGCAGGTTTGCAGTTGAAAGCCTGTAGGATATTTTTCAGGGCCATATTGTCTGCAGTTAGGATTCCAGAACAGTGCTTCAGATATGGTTTAGATCTGCTTCAGAGCGTCCATGCAGCTGCAACCCCAGAGTGTACCTGCATGGAACAGCCCCTTCTGAGAATGGTACTTCTTGAGAGTGAATTTTCTGTATGACCCAGCCTGGGTTTCACCAACTCTTGCTGTGTTTGTGAATGTGTAGTGCATTTGACTGGTGAGTTGGGGCAGGAGGAGGGGGGGTCTTTTCTGACTCTGTGACAAGTTTTTGTGAAAGCCCATGTGCCGCAGCAGCGAGTGCTGCCGTGTCTGCGCTGGGACAGCCAGCCCTTCCTTCTCCCTTCCATCATACTCAGCAGTTTGTTTGCAAAAGCAGTTTGGTGGGCATGGTTTTGTCTCTGGGGAGCTGAGGGTTGGAGTTGGGAAGTTCAGCTGGCATCGAGTTCCCCGAGGTGCCAGGGAGCTCTAGGTGTAGGCAGAAATTTCCAGAAGCCTGCTCGTGTCCTGAGAGACCAGGTGCTGTACTGGCACGGGCAGAGGGCTGAGCTGCTCAGTGCTGATGCTGCTCGTGCTGTGTTTGTGGTGAGGAAACAAGGGCAATCCTGTCAGGCTGGAAAAGGGTGATTTTTGTATCTTGTTCCACCCCCTGCTGTAGGGCTCTGGTTGTTTTTCAGGAACAGCCCTTACACAGATGGATAGAGACCCAGAAACGTGCACTCCGGCTCTGGTGTGTACTGAGAGCTCAAAATGGATGGCGGTCTCTTTCCCTCACTGTAATGTTTCTTTTCTCTCTTGGTCCTGGGGGCATTTCCTTCTTTACTTTCCTCATCAATCCTAAGTGACTCTGCCTATGATCTTTTCTCCATCCCCTCTGCCATCCTCACTTCCCTTGCTTGGCCTACGCTCTTGGCTTCTTTCTTCCTGGTATCTCAGATACCTCTCTCCTTGCCTGTCCCCTCAACCAGTCCTGACTACACAGACTCTTCCCCCCCTCTTGCCACCACTTTTGTCCTCTTCTTTTTTCCCCAAATTCTCCTTCAAACCTGCCTCCTCTGCATTATGGCTAGTTCCTCTGTGCCTTTCAAGTACTTCTGTCCCTACACTCTCTGTCTGTGAAAGAGGAACGAATAGACTAAACAAGAGGTTTGCCAGGTCTTTGCTGTGCTCTTGATAAACTCAGTGCTTCTGTAGCTTCTCGTTCTCCTGACAGTACAGGCAGGGAGCCCAGCATCGCCCCTCCCACGCAATGAGCTCACAGGGAGCTGTCACGGTTTATTCTAAGAAATCAGCTAATGTACAGTACTCAGCAGAGGCACCCCTCCCCTGGGAGGATCAGCAGAATTAGGATGTGCTGCAAGTTATCTTGGGGATTACACAATCTTATCACCTCCTCCAGGGCACCCAGAGCACCGTGCGCTCTGAGTCACACTTCCCCCCGTGACACCGTACAGGTTTCCTGACTCACTTCCTCCCAGGACTTCTGTTTCCTTAGGTCTCTGCACCAACATCACAACCAAAAACAACCAAAAAAACCAAAAACATGACAAAGACAGGGAAGTTAAGGCAGCCACGACCCCTCCAAGCCATGGTAGCGCCTGCCCCGTGTTCCTTACCCTGGCTTTGGGTGGGAAGACAGTGCTGCTCAGCCAGTCACACACAGTAGAACCACTCACTGCTCCTCTGTGCTGGGGAGGCAGTTATCGTTGTATCTGCTGAGACAGCTAGGACCTGGCTCAACATTTTCAACTCTGTGGCTGCCTTTTATTTTTTAACTCAAAACCACCCCATCATCTATCTACAAACAGAACATGTGCAAGTGATGCCCCTCCTGGGACAGGCAGCTTGTTCCTGTATCGTCTGAGGCTGGAAAGGAGAGGAAAAAGCAGGAGGTGGGAGTGGACAGAGCTGCTGTGGCACAAATCCTGCCCCAGCAGCTGGCTGGTTGCTGAAAGCACATCTTGTAGGCACTGGTGCTGGGCTTCCCTCTGAGAGCTGCCACCAGCCTAAACTATCTCCAGTACGAGGGAGAGGCTTCAGCAGTTTTTAGCTCTCTGCATACTTACTGTTCTTCAAGCCTCTGTCTCTGAATTTATAATTCTCTCTCTCATCATCTCTGTGATGGCTGACTTTTCTGTCTTTTTGTTTTTCCCCTGAAAATATAGTAGTGAAATGATTCTCAGGCCTTGTTGTGACTGAGCTTGGAAAATATGACTTGCTGAAGGGTCAAGAATGTGAAGGCCAGTAACCAGCCACATTCAACCGTTCCACCCTGACACCCCTACCACCTGCATTTCTGTCTATTGATTTCTTGAGATGTGACTCCTGGGTTCAGAGTGCTTGGAATAAGCCTTGTGTCACTCACTCACCTGCTTCGGTGGAGTGGGAGGGGAGTGCTGAGTTACAGGAATAGCTGTCTCTTCAATACCTGGAAATAGTCCTTCTCTCTGTTTCACAGCCTAGTTATAGAGTGCTCTGTGTGACATAAATGAAGTTCAAGCTGCTAGTCATCCCCAGGGCTCTATTTTTTCAAGCCTTTATATTAGAGAAAAGATCCATATGAGACCTAAAAGATCTTGCTTATCTCCACAGTGACCCAACTGGCAGTGTGCCTCTCCAGGACACGACGATAGAAAGTCAGAGGCCACTTTGGTGTAGCACTCCCATGCACAGCTCCAGATCAGACTGCAGCAGCTGGCAGACTTCCTGACATCTGCCCCTGATACCACCCATGTGTGCTTTTAAGTTGGTAATGTAATTACAGTGTTGTCTTACTGACCAGCTAGCTTGTGTCTCCCAGCTGTTAGAGAGCAAGTGAAAATGAACAGGCCCCTCCATTTTGTTGGGTCTGACTTCTCTGAAAACACTAGAAGGAGCTTGAATGAGAGTAAACGTGATGCCCGGTTCCTGTGTTTATTTGTGTGCTTGTAGTTTGGCTGAAAGACAGGAGAAGGAAGTGTGACTGTATGAGAATCCATGTAGGACTCCTTCCTCCAGCCCAGGCTGCATGTTTTTGACTGAAGATTTACTCACGTTAGTAGTGAATAAGTTGTTCCAGGGAACTGGGCATGGATTAGTTCTCTGGGAAGTTTGGCTTTCTGTCCAGGTCAGTAGGATGGCCTGGGATGGCCAGGCTCTGTTGATATGCAGGCAGCTTGCATTCTCCCTTGCAAATTAACACTTTACAAGAAGATGAAATGCTTTGGCCTGGGTTGAACATACAGTTTTCTGTTACTCTGACAGCAGAGGTGATAGAAAGGTGGGGGGTGTTTCTTCTGTTTTTTTCTTTCCTTTCCTCTTGTTTTTCCTTAGCAGGAGCAAACACTGCTCATCTAGTTAGCTACAAATAGCCTTGGAATGCTACATTCGAGCAGGAGGCCCTGTGCCTTAGCCAGGAGATAGTAGTCATGCTTTTTCACTCCCTTACAGGTAGATAAAGACGGCAGCAGTGCTTGTGCAAGAATCACAGAGCCAAAGGCTAGTTTGAGAGTCTTACAAGAAGGAAAGATACCAAAGGTTCCCCAGCTTCAAGCTTACAGAAAGGGGAAAAAATGAGAGGCTGCAGCACACCTATGTTGGGAGAAAGGAGTAAGAGCTTTGGGCTCTGCTTTATCTGGAGAGAGATGGTCTGGGAATCTCAGCAGCAGGGCACTAGGAGGACCCTGTTGGGAAATATCCCAGTGAATGTTGGGTTTATTGCTGTCGATAGAGGGGATTACAAATGTGGTCAGATCTTAACTCTGAGCATGTGAGAAGACTGGCATCTCCTCTCAGAATTTTGTAGTGGCTGATGACTGTGCCCATTTTTGTGTATTATGTGACTGCTATTTACTGACCTACAGTCTTCAGCCTTTAAACAAAAAGTCCCAGGTCCTTCAATTGCTCTTAAATTAAAAAAAAAAAATAAATAGGACTGTTTAGTTTGAGGAAGAGGGGGCTGAGGGGAGACCTCATCACCTCTACAACTACTTGAAAGGACATTGTAGAGAGGTTGGTGCTGGTCTCTTCTCAAGGGCAATTAGCGATAGAACGAGAGGGAATGGCTGCAAGCTGCAGCAGGGTAGGGTTAGGCTGGACATTAGGAAAGAATTCTTCCCAGAAAGAGTGGTCAGACCCAGGAATGGGCTGCCCAGGGAGGTGGTGGAGTCCCCATCCCTGACTGTGTTTCAGAGTTGATTAGATGTGGTGGTGAGGGATATGGTGTGGGGGAGCACTTTGTAGAGTAGGGCTGATGGTTGGACTCAATGATCCCAAGGGTCTTTTCCAACCTGAATGACTCTATGATTCTAAAAAAAGCTGTAGGATATAATAGAGTGTTGAATATCTATTAGGAATGTCATAAGCTTCCTGTGACTGCTATAACTGTATCTTAAAGGGCCTCTTCAGCAGAAGCCTGGCATAACACAGCTAGCTCTTCCTCTGTGCTCCCACAGGGTAGCTTGTGTTTCAGGGCAGGCAGTCGGGTGGATGTGAAGGGCAAGGAATGACTTGTGTGTGCCCAAGTTGTCATGTCCAGCGGAGGAGAGGCTTCTCTGATAGCTTTGGAAAACAACCAGTTTGTGTCTCCCGTGTTCAGAGAGGTGAAAGGGTTTCATAGTAGTCTGGTCTCATTCTTCCTTCCCCCTCTGATACCCCTGAGAACTCTCTTGAAACACTGTGGGTTTATCCCCCTGTCTCTTTGAGGATTTTCTCTGAGTGTATCTGATAGAGACGTAGTTTTGCAGTCTTGTTTTATGCTTATGGAAAGAGCCCTTGCCTGGCAGCTCTTACAATCTAAATAATGCAAGAGAAAACCACAACAGATCAAACCACAGCAGATAAAACACAGGGCACAAATGGAAGAAAAGGTTAGCTAGAGGACAATTTAGACATAAACCAATTTAGACCTACTGAACTGTTCTCTTACTATTTTTTTCCCCCACTGAAAGGCTAGACATTAGTAGCGTGGGGAGAGGACTTTCCCCGGAGGCTTGCATTGCGTTTGCAGGTCTGGCCGGGGTAGAGCCCTTTGCCTGGCTGCTTCCACGCCTCGCTCTGCTAAAACTGCACAAGGGGAAAGTCTGCGCAGCAAACAAAAGGCAGCTTTGACGTCAAGCCCTGGGAGCGTTGCCCTGACACTGGGAGGTGGAGCACGGAGAGGAATCCACAGCTAATAGGCTCTGGACTGGAGTGCACTTTGGCAGAGGGACAGCTACTACCCCTTCTTTCCAGGAATAATATTGTTTATTTCTATCTTACTCCCTCTGGCTAAAGTTGCCCTGGTCAGGTTTCACTTCACCTGTCTCTACCATAAAGTCCTCAGAGCTCAGGAAAAAATCTAATCTGCAGGCTCCCCATTCTCCATACCCTCTTCCCCGAAGAGCAGCTCTGCATATTTGCTGTGTCTCACAGAATCACAGAACCTCAGGGATTGGAAGAGACCTTGAAAGACCTTCCAGTCCAATCCCCCTGCTGGAGCAGGAACCCCTAGAGCAGGTCACACAGGAAGGCGTCCAGGCTCTTTCCTTTGACAAGTTCATGACTGCAACTTTTTCTTCCTGAGGCTTTTGCTGGCAGAATGCAACACACACAGACAAGTGCAGTTTGCCTGTTTGTGTGTGGCTGCAGGCCGGTGTGTAGATGCTCCATCAGTGTCCTTCCCCCCTGCTCAGGAGGAGAAGGCTCTGCCGCCGTCTCTGTGCGCCTCGAGCTCTCCGGGGTAACGGCAGCGGGTATTTCTGGTTTGCGCAAAAGGCTCCGTCCGGTGGGTGAAAACTTCCTTCTGGGAAGGTTCAAAATGTTGCAACGCAGTCTGGTCACAACCTGAAGTTCAGTGGATTGGTTACACCGTTTCGATTGGCTCTGGATTTGTTAAAAAAAAAAAAGGACTATTTTTACATCCCTTTCAGGTTCCCAGCCTTTCCTGGGCAGACTTTACAAACTGTTGAGTCATTGGATCAAACCTGTAGTAAACTGTCCTGTATTTTCTCTTTGATTCATCTTTCCTAGATCTTGCAGTTCAGGTCAGTGCCTATTTGCCCCCCGTGCACTTGGGAACACTTTGAAAGCCTAGAGCTGGGTGCCAGCCTCCAGACAGGGTGGCAAAGGCGCTCTCAGGTGCAGCCCTATTTGGCTGTGTACGAGGCAGGAGGAGAGGAAGGGAAACCTTACGCCCAGCTTTGGAAAGCTTTACTGGGTAAATCAAATGCAAGTTTGTCAGAATCCTATGAGCTGTAATCCCTGAGTACTTATTCTTTAGGCTGGCTGCGGGGAGCAACCCGTAAATAAGCATTCCCAGCAGTGCAGAAGGCAACACTGCTGCTCAGACTGCTGTAGTAATGGACTTTTTCACCAGCTCTTATTTAACCCAGCTGAGATTTATGCTCCTGAAGGCATTGCCACTCTTTTTACCAATGCATGCAATATGAATGAGAGGTATTGAAAATAGGTGTACGAGATACTCATGGTGTGTGAGAGTTCCTGGCTCTTTTTGGTTTTGATATTTTTTGAGTTAAATTCACGCCTTTAAAAATGAGATGAGTTAATTTTTTCCATTTGTGGTCAGTTACTCCAGCTTGTCCCTGGCGAGATCTGCGTTGCTTTGCAATGTTGGCAGCCCTTTGCTTCCCCCTCCCACCTCAAATTTGAGGTTAAAATCATGGAGATTATCTGTGTCAAAAAAGAAACAACACATGTTGAAGCTGAGCATTCAGCAGCTCCTCAGATAGGAAGATGTAAAAGGGTTTTTTTCTCCTCCTAGTTCCTAGTAATAGCCTGTTGCTCTCCTCTTACAACACGCGCTTGAGGATCTGCAAGTTTTCATGCTTCGTTCAGAGCTGTCTCCGCTTCTCTCTGTACTTCCCTAATCTGAATTCCTCACTGTGTATGTGTTGTAAGAGTTTCTTTGTGTGTCACTCTACACAGAAGCCAGATCCCAAGAAGCAGTAAAAAAGCTTCCTTTTAAAAAATGAGTTTCCTCTCACAATCTCTCGCCCCTGCTGTCTGATCGGGGGGTTGGCAGATGAGTGATTCTGCTGTTGGTCTTGTCTGATTTCCTAGAAGAGCCTGGCTGCTGGCTGAGGTGACCACAGGAAAGAGGATAGGAGGGACTATCTTGCAAAAAAGTGGTGGCAGATGAATGCTAACAGAGAAGAAAGAGTTCTTGGCTCTAGTTGAATTGCCTCAGCCTTCCTGAGAAAGGGAGGAGAATGACTGCAGCTCTCCAGTGCTGCGCTGTTCCAGCTGCCGCCTTCCATTCCAGATAGGCACTACCTCAGTGTTTCCATGTTGAGCAACAGAGATGAGGTTCTGATTTGGACCTAGAACATCTTAAGACTTTAGATTATACTATAGTTTCTTCCTCTGTTTTTCACTGCGCTTTAATTAGAACTTATATTATGTTGTTACTTAGAGCTGCACTGTGAGAGGAGAAGGGGCCACCCAGATGTTTCAGCAGTGGAGGAAGACAAGGTGGGGCACGTGGAGACACAGGAGAGGGCTTGAAAGATGAGCAAACTGGCTGGGTGCTTCTGATAAACTGATTGGCAGCAAAATAATTAGCACAGGCACCCTGCCATCACTGAGTATTGATGCAATTTGCTTGGATAGAGCTTTCAGGGTTTTTTGCCCAAGTCCTGGTCCCAGCAGCCCCACTGGTGATCTGCAGTTTGTCACAGCAGAGGTGAAACTTGTGTGATAAATCATGTGGCTGCCCAGCTATGATAGCTGTAGCTGGGAGATGAAAACAGGCAAGTGGAGAATTTCTGAGTATTGATAATGGCAAATCCGGGCAATCAAACCCCTGTTTGGAAACCAGCTGGGTGAGAAATGGCCTTGCATTTTATGCCAGTAAGGGCAGGAATACTTACTGGTGATGTGTATAGAATTAAACCCTGGGAGTTGAGCCCGTGACACCAGTGGTTTGCTGGGAAAAGGCAGCAATTACCTTAGCGGTGGCTGAAGAAGTTAATTGAGAAATGGGCTGTGTCTGTTTGGACAGGCTCTCAGTTGGTTTGTGCTCAAACTCTGAAAATGCACAATAAATAGGGAGGGGGCGTAGAGAACAGCAAGAAAGGGAATGATGCTTTTTTGTTGCTTTTTTGAAGTTTTTCTTCTAACCATGCAGCGGTATGAGGTCAGGCAAATGACTGACTGCATTTGCAGTGGCTGCTCCTTTTAATTTAGAATTTGTTTGTGTGTTTATGGTGAGGAAAACAGGGGCAAATAATTGGGGGAAATAAAGGACATTGGAAATCCCCTGTGGGAAACGGGTAAGATGTGGAGAGAATATGTGAGTAAAGAATTAAGAGGCTGAGGGGATCTGTGAAGTCTAGAAGTCAACTGAGGAGCTACTTTCTTTTAAAAAGAAAGAGTGGGAGCAATGCAGGGAGTGAAAAGGGTGAAAAAGGGCAACTGTGAGAGAAAAGAGTGAGTGGAATATGGCCTGGATAAAACAGGGGGAAGAGAGTAGCAGCAGAAGTGTGTGAATTGGCATGGGGTTTACATTTGGTTTTGTATTTTATTGAGTTTCTATGTCACCAGCTGATATCAGGCTGCTTACTCCTGTCTGTGCTTTACATTGGTGCTGGGAGCTTGGTTGAAAGCCACCGGGCTTAGAGAACAACTGGGGTCACTTTGACCTCCGTGAATGCTTGCAGCATCTGGCCATCCTTGGCAGGGCTCCCGAGGGCCGGTCAGGATGCGAGCAGCTCTGTCCTCTCTGCTGGGGCAAAGGCTTCTCTGGCTCATCAGGAATCCACCGGGTAGTTCCCAAAGCCTATTGCAGACCCGCTCTCCTCTCCTAGATGCTTCCTTTCTTACACCTCCCATCAGGTGGGACATGGTGTAAGAGGCGGGTGTCTGATGCTCTAGCAACAACGAGCAAGTTTAATCACCATTATTCATAGTTTGTGCAGTTTGGCTGCAGAAACAGTACATCCAGAAGGAAGAAGTAAGAAATGAACGTCTTGTTTGGCTAATCAGCCCTTCCCTGAGAAAAGGTCTAGAAGCTCTGTGGTCCTGTCCCAGGCAAGACAAAGCAGGGGCACAATTCAAATTGGGGAGAAGAAATTAGGGACAACTATTTCCCAGACTCGAGTACGGCTGCGTGTGCAAGTTGGCAGCTGTGACAATACAATGCACAAAGGAAGGGTTACCTACTCAGTTTGTGCAGGTTTGCATCACCTGGAGGGTGGAATTACATCTGGTTTGGCTTTCTTACGTTTTGCTGCCAGACTAGGGAAAATAGCTGGGTTTCTAAAAACAAAGCAAATATTGTTATTTTGGAGCCCTTCCCGCATCTTCTTTCATATCAGTAAAATCAGCTCACGTGTTTTGCCTGAGTGGGAATTAATTAGGCTGTACTGTCTGCAACTTAACAGCCATTTGAATTACAATTTTATAACTTATAAAGCAGATTTAAGCCACATTCTATGTAGCTATATGTTTATTACAAATATTGTATCTTTATACCTCGTGTATGGTACAATAATACTTACTAGGAGGGTTCATCATAGTAGAGCTGAGAAGGCCCAGTCTCCACCTTCTGCAAAGAATTGCCCTTAAAGCTGCTGCCAGCTCATTTGATGCTGTTCTCCTGTCACTTGAAAAGGGATTTCTACTTAGATGATGTTGATGTGGTCAGAGTGGGTTAAGAGCATGGTTAACTGTGTCACTTACCTGCCATGTGGGGAGAGTTTAGGATCTGTTGTAGTGTAGTCTCAGTTTTTGAGATGATTACTCAAGGAAGCTGCTTGGAATTCAACAGGAGGAGCTAAATTAGGAAGGAGTGAATATATCTCAGTAGGTGGGAGGAGGAAGAGCATCACCTGTCAGCCCCCACCCAAGGCATTCAAAGACTCAGAGAAACTGTTTGCAACTCATCACCTTGGGTACTGCTTGTCAACACTTTTGACATGAGTAACTCTAAACTTTCCATCAGAAAGTCCTCCTGACAGTAAGCTTCCTCTAATTAGTCATCTTTCATGGATGTCAGCAGTAATCCGTGGAAAAACCCCGAGTTCTGAGGACTGCAGCTTGAAAACCACTGGTGTAAAACAGCCTGATGATGCCTCTGGTGACATCAGTGTGTATTTTATCATGTCTTTTCTTCTTCCTGCTCTGTGTCAGAAAAGGGCTTGGATTTGAGGGAAGCTGGAACCTGTATTTCCATGGGGTCACTGCAGTCACTGTGCTGCTGCTGGTCAAAGACAGTGCAGGTTTGTCCAGAGACGGTGTTGGTGGGAATTCAGCATCAGCTCACGTCCTTCCCTGTCTGGCATGTTCTGACCTCTGGAGGTGTCTCAGGAGTGTGGAATTTTGCCAGTCATTCTCCTCTTTGGTAGGGAAGGATGGTTTCCTTTGCAGTTGTTCCTTCTGGAAAAGAGAAACCAAGTTATGGGCTGGTGCCAGGCTCCCAACCCTCCTGATTTCTGGCTGTTTCCGTGGCCTCTACAAACAGAAAAAAGGACTGTCACCAAATAGAGCCTGGAGTTTGGGGATGCGGAGGGCAGGACAGATTGCCTTTTGTGTAGTGCATGTTGATGGCCTGTTTTTACAAACCACGGTGCAGGGTGTGTAAGCACATGAAGTTCCAGCATGTCGAGGTTTCCAGATAAAGTAAGCTGATAAGTGATGCCAGCGGGTTTTTGGCTCCCAGGGAAAAGGCGGTGTTGCACGTGACTTGCTCTCTGCAGCTTCTGCCCAACTATTTAAAGTGAGCACATGAGCACAGTAGCCCCAGGTATGTGATCCGTAAATACCAGTGTTTATGGCTCGAGTTCTTCTGCGCAGATCAGTGGGAATGGGCTCTCTGGATGTGCCTGGCTCATCTGTGCTTCGTGGCTCGGGAGGAGCAGCGATGGTTCTGGGAGCACTGTGAAGTCTAGATCTTGATATGTTCTTTTTTTCCCTCTAGTGTGTAATAAATAACATTTTTAACAGCTGTTGAGAAGGATGTGGAATGAGACAAAGCCTTCTCTCTTCCAAAAGCACACACACACACACTCACTCTCACACGTGATACATGTAAACAGCAGTAAATAGTTTTCATTGCAGCTGTCACACTTGGTTTAAGATTGGGAAGGTGAAAGTCCATAGTAAACTTTCTGTGTTTCCCAAATATGCTTCTTTGACCTTATGAAAACCAAATAAACACACTGTATTGTGGCCTTGGGGACAGGCCAGGAAAAACCCTGTAAATGGAGTAATATCATCACCTTTCGTTGCAGCGCGGGTGATTGAAGGAGAAATGTGTGCTGTCAGAGCAGGGAAACCCATTTCATTTATTTACTTTCTTTCAGCTCCTAATTTTCATCCACCGTGTTCTGGCTTTTTCTGGCAAGTGCTTCCCAGTCAGGTGCTCAAAGAGCTTCCTTCTGAAAACCCCAGGGCTGCCTCCAGCTAAACCCTGTGCTGGGGAGAAGCCGGACTGGGGGCCAAATTCTTTCTCCATCACCTTGGCACAGTTTTTTTGCAGCAAGAGAAATTGCATGTGATTAGCTAAGACCAGACTTTGGTCCCAGACACGCCTGGCTCACACTATAGACGTTTATTCCCTAGAAATAAGTTTTATAGCTAGATGTGTGATGGGCCATACACACAGCTGCTTGGAGTGGAGTTTAGGAGCCAGGGTGGCTCCATGTGAATTCTTGAGAAAGCCGTGACGTAGAGAAGCTGTTTATAGAGTGAGCGCACTGTCGGCAGCGTGGTGAGACGGCTGCCCTAGCACACAGCCCTTGTGCACAGCCACCACACAGGGAGCTGGTGACAGAGATCACTCCCAGCAGAGATTGCCCACGTTGGGCTCAACCTAGATCAAACCTCACTGGTGTGTGGCTAACTCCCTTCTTAGTGCTTTCAGGTACCTCTGGTGTGTCCTGTCGCTTGGACAGGAGTTTTGGGGTGATACAGAGGACTGGCTGACACCTCCTGCAGAGGTGTTTTCAAATCCAGGAGCTGGAATTAGTGAAAGCAAAGCTGAGGTACGGCGGGAGCAGGGAGGCAGCACCGGGCAGGGGAGCTGGGGGAGAGGTGGGAGCTGCCTCTGCCAGCCCCACCAGGCTCCAGCCGGGCTCATCCCTGCGCTTTCCAGCGCCTCAAAATAAGGTAAAAATAATTCTGGGATTCACCTGAAAAAGGAGAGGGGCACGTCTGGAGTGCCCAAGGGTCTGCCCAGCATGGTCTCTCTCTTGTCATCTCTCCTCCCCCTCCTTGGCCCCTCTTCTCCCCGTCCTGTCCCCCCTCCCCCAGCCCCAGGGGGTGAGCGACGGCCCAGCGGTTCTAGGAAGAGCTCGAGCCGAGTCAGCAGCCGTCAGTTCTGGGAACGGCGTCCGCGGGCCTCATGGGAGGTTTCAGGGAATTCTCGCTGCCATTCCAAGGATGGCAAAAGAGCTCCTCCGGTGACCTGGGGCTCCCCAGTGGTGGGGGGCAAAAGTTTGGAGTCGCACCATAGAACTGGGAAAGTTATGAGACACCAGGGCCTGGAGATTTATGCCCCGCTCAGTACTACAGTAATTTGTTTGGCTTCTTGGGGGGAGAGGGAGAAATCATTTGCTACACAGGAGATACCAAAAGTGACCACAGGAATTTAGAAAAGGGATATGGGGTTAAAAGGTCAAAATTTCCCACCATCAGTCATCATCTCCTTAGTGGGAGAGTCGGAGAGGGTGCCAGGAGCTCAGGCAGAGATTTCAAGACCCTCAAACCTCCCACAGCCACATGACCTCCAATAAATAGAACAAGAAGCAGCAAACCGAGGTTGAGCCTGGCTTGTGCTGCTGTCCTGCACTTTTGGCTCCCCATGGCTCCTCCCAGCCATTTGCCCGGTGTGGGTTGAGGGCTGCTGCATGCTCCCTCCTTCCAAACCAGGGAACTTTTCTCCCAAGCCCTGCAGAGCTTCTAAGGAAAATGCTCAGCATGACGCTGACAAATTAATGTTATTCTTACTGCTCATTTACAAGAGAAAGTTATTTCACGTGCTGCTGCTGGCAGCCTGGGAGGAGCAGATTTCTCACAGCACTGGCCTTTAAATACATCTACATGTGGTTACTGAGTTGGTCTGGATGTGCTTCAAATTAGCAGAGATTTGAGGAGAGGAAATGTTGAAGTTGGATATTGGCTTCCAAGATACTTCCCTAAGTCACTGTAGCAACACTGTAGGCTGCAGATGGTGCCTGCTTTGTCTGGTTTTGTGTAGGGCACACAGCAAAGGGTGGCTTTCCTGAGAGAGGTGATCTAACTCTGCGAGTTGTTCTAAGAGAAGAGGCAAGGAATCATGTTTTCTGGCCTTCCTCTAGCCAGACCAGATGGGTCCCTTAGGCCTTGACATCAGCAGTGCCATGACTTTTATTGGGATATTATCATTCTGCACACTATTTTGAGTCTATCCCTGCTCATTGAAAAGTCCTGTGAACTCTGTTCCAACTCTGACCCTGAGTTTCGCTGCTCTTTTTTGACTGGAGCTGATAACTGCAGCTCTGGCATGTCCTGCTCCAGCCAGCCTGTTGTCTTTTGGGGTTGTTCATTCAATGCTGTCAGCTTTCCCCTAGGCATCGTAGCAGACTGTTTCCATGTATTTATTGTGGTCCTGCTTCTAGTGTTTGATTGGACTTTCTGATACTGCTTTGGAGCCTTTCCTCTTCTACATTTTTTGTTGTTTTTTTTCTTCCCTGGGCATTTTTTCCACTGTGGATAAACTTTGATAAAATCAGAGCTAGCAAAATCTTTTCTGCTCACATGTGCCTTTGGTTTGGGAAGAAGCATATGCTGCTGTTTGGGGTGGGGGGGGAGGCAGCTGTTCTTGCTTTTCATGTAACAGACCTTAATGGATTCACAGGATTACGCTGCTGGAAGAGCTGTTCTATCAAAGCCATAGCAACTTCCTTGTTGCCTTTCATTTTCTTAGCCTATCAGATGTATTTGGTTTCTATGAACAGCTAATTAAAATGCAGGAGAGTAGCTCTTTATTAAGGTTTTATTAACATTTAATTTGCTTTTTTGGTTTTGGTAGGAGATCAAAAGGCTTTGCTATTTCCTAGAAAGATAACAAAGGAGTTGTGCTGCTGCACTAGGGTAATCTCCCTCTAATACCTTCATGTGCTCGGTGAAGGTGGGAGCAGCGACCCCTGCCATTGAGGGTAGGAAGGGAAGGTGTGGTGGGGATGTGCACCTGGTAGACAAACCAGGACTTGGGAACCTCCCAGTGCCATGGGCAGGAGCAGCTCTGCCAGCTGCACGGAGTGCATCCTTCCTGCCCCTGGCATGGAGGGGGTCCTGCACCCTTCTTGCTCACCTGGAAGCATCTGAAATCCTGAACTCAGGCCCTCCAGAGTCCACCCTCCCTCAACCCATCTCCTGTATACGCTGCTTCCTCCCTGTTGTGCTTTTATATCCCGAGGTTAAATGCTCAGTAGAGGGTGACTCCTTGTCACAGCTTTTTCATGGGCTCCTGGGATTTTGCTGGTGTGTAGTTGATGCAGGCTCTGAGGAATGACAGTGCACATCTTTTCAAAGATTGACTTCAGCTGGGATCTTTCTTTTTCTCCTAGCAGGTTCAGTTTCTTTTCAGTTACCTTTCTAAGTCTTTGAGGGACTGGGAGAGCAATATATTTGGATTGTTTGTAGGTGCTTTGCTGTAACTGAGTTATTCCCAGGCCTTTTAGGGTGTTGCCACTGTGCCTGACTAGTTGGAACAGCATAAGTAGCTTGCTTTTTCTTTCATATCTCCATTTTTTCCTCCTTCACCAAATATTCTCCTTTTGGATGCAGGCATGTGTTTAAAATATATAGGACTTTTCCTTGGTTTTGTGTCTTACTGCTTTGATGCAGCAAAGAGGCAGGATGGAGCTGAGGGAAGCCAAGAAATTCTATGCCGAGTTTCAAAAATGAAGGAAATCTTTAATGCTTCTCACTTTCCATTGCTACAACTGGCATAACTAGGTGCAAGTGCCAGAGGTCAGTAATTATATGCAATGTCAGCAGCTGCTGCTTATGTGGATAGGACACATTTCAGGTGTTACTTACTGACAATAGAGGGGGGTTTTGATGACAGAAACTTCTTGCTGCAGTTGCAGAGCAGCGATAGAACAGTAGAGCAATCACCATTTTTGTTTGTAAAGTCTTGAGTGATTTTTGATCCATCCATTGTTGCAGTTTCTGCTTTCCTTCTAGGAAAGATTTGGTTTGAAGTTTGCACATAGCTCCTTTTATGTGCATCTCCAAAAGGTGAAACAAGTCTCGACTTTTCCATCTGTTAGCTTTCAAACAAGTTGTGCAAAGATTCCTCAAAGTAGCTGTTAACTAATTAACTTTTTATGAACTTGTTACCTAATCTGAAGGATGAGGAAGATGATCAGCTTGCTTTTCCTGTGGGGAAACTGCTATCCTAAAGCAAGCAGATCCTACCCCTCCCTACACATACAGATATTCTGCTTTATTACTTCCTTTGTCCTGTCAAAAACATTCCCTCTCTTCCAGACATTAATGCACAGCTATGTCCTGCCCGGGCAGGTTTCCTCACGAGTGATGAGCGATGCCTGGGGTTGAGAGTCTGAGCCCGGCTGCGTCCTCGGCAACTTGGGCTGGCTCTCCATGGCACTTTGGCTAACTGAATTGTGCCACATGCTATTTTGGTTTCTAGATTGCCCTCTTGGGTGTTCCCTGTGCCATGTTGTCGTGCCAAGTGTTGCAGTGGTAAATACTTCTAGCTGGACTCCATGGAACCTGCAGGCTGACAGCAGGAGCTGGCACAGCAGAGAGTTTGGAGCAGCTGGAAAAGAATAGGAATAGTTGCAGCTTAATGTTTAAAAACTGCCCTTGTGTCTTTGTGGTGACCTAAGAGAGGTACTACAGACATGAGACTCCCTTTTTTGTTAGCCATAGGAGACATCTGTACATTTGAAATGAGCACTATCATTGGAAGAGGCTTCTCCCTGCAAACTGGCTCTTGGGTGTGGTTTGGGAAAGCCTGTGCAGATTTCTTGCTCAGCAGTGGATGGGAAGCTTCCAAAGGTATTCACAGCACCATATGGTTGCAATGTGATCCTGTGCCAATGTATTAATTCACTCCTGATACTGCATACCTCTTCCTATTTGTTTGCCTTCTTGCTTGTTAGTTTATTCTCCTGCTGCATGAGACTGTCTGGGAGAAGACTAGAGGGAACAGAGGCAGTGAAAGGTTAGGAACATCACAGTATCCTGGAGTAATGCATTAGCAGTTGTCTTTATTGCTGCTTCTCAGTCCAAAGGGGATGTTTAAGCAACTCAGAGGCTGTGAAACCATCTGCGACAACAGTAAATCACAATGGAGAGACTGAACCTTAATTGATGCACTCAGTTGGGTGGTGTGTACCCAAGGGTGTGAACCCTCACTGGAAACCACCCTCCACAGCTGGAAACATGGAGCCTCTAAAGCGGCCTGGATGCAAATGGAGTGCATTTGCATGATTTGCACCCCACCAGCAATGAGGCAAGAGGACCTACTGGTGCTCAAGCAACATAGCCGTGCTGCAGACCAGAACAGGAGAGCCCACACAGTGCAGTGTGGGCTGGTGCCTCTGCAGCTGGATAGTCTGCTACAGTGAGAACATCTGCACCGAGCTCTTCTTCCCTGTGCCTAGGTCTTCCTGAGGAGAAGAGCCAAATCTGCAGTGACTTTGTGGTGTTTCCTGCTCAGAAGCATTAGGAACTTGCTAGCACTGTTTTCTAGCTGTAACTGGTCAAGAAGTTTAAATAGAATTCATGGATCTGGCAGCTACACAAGCCCTTGTGTGAATTTACTTGCATAAACAGAAAGTATCAGGGAGACAATGAAGACCATGTCTCAACTCTCTTCATCCTTCAGCTTGATGATTGTCTGCCTTTCAGATGTGGCTGAGCCCTTCACCTTGCACAGGATCAGAGATCCCCTGTGGGAGAGATGTGCACTTGCAGTAAAAGAGCCCAAGACTATGTAATGTAAAGCAGTGAACAGTAATGTTTGCATTCTGTCCAGTCTACGTTTATGGATAGTGTGTTCCACCTCCCTAAGTTCCGTGTAAATACTTCCTGATTACATGTTCCTAATGTAGTTTGGAGGTGCTGCCTGGTAATGAACTGCTGTCTTTGTTTTGTGGGATAGAGATGTGTGGAGTAATCCACATATATATATTCTTTAGTGATTTGAGCATCAATATGAAGGATAAGTTCCAGCCATCATAAAATCACTGCTGTGCCAAATTTGGGCACATAAAGCCTTTGGAAAACCTCAGATGAAGAATCTGCAAAAATCCAATTGCTATAAACAACTGTGGTATGTTGCTATATTTCTATTTATCTTGCCATTACAGTGAGAGCTATGGTGTGTGTGAGGTTTCAAAGCTTGCTTCCTATCTGCCCCATCTTTACGTCCGTTCCTGTGGCCTACAGCAATGAGCCACCTATTCTCTTTTTAAAGTCCAGAGAAGTGTTGAGATACTGCAACAAGTCATGGTACAGAGATGCTCAAACCAGAGCTATTCTGAGCTTCTTTCAGTACACAGCCATGGTGATACCAGCTTGGGTCCTGCGAGCAGCAGGACCTTGTTGTCCCCAAGCTCATAAGACCGTGGCCAACACGTGATGAGTGCCTTCCTATTCAGCCCCGTGGGTCCTCTGACCCCTTCTGAGACAGCCTCCCACTTGTGTATAGCTGGGATTGAATGGGGTCAGCGTGTATATCCCAGTGGTATATTGTCTCATGCTTTTTAGGTAACCAAAGTATGACAGTCCCAACCTTGCAGTGCTCTGTGTCCTTGTAGCACAGGGATTCATTTCAGAACCTTGGTGCAGCAGGAAGACAGGTTACTTTATGAGTTATCACACTATGGAGAGGGCAGCTGAAGCTCTACAAATAAAGAGGGTGTGCTCGGTGTCCTTGGCCTTGCTTCCACCACTTTGGTGAGCGAATAATCACTGCTAATGGGTTTGCATAATGGATAGCAATTCTTGTCACAGGCTGAATTCCGAGTCATTTTGCCCCACAGCTCACACTGAAAAGTGTGCATAAAACCACCACTTTACCCCTTTTCCAGACATTAATCCCCAACCTGAGCCACCCCTTTGACAAGATGTAAAGTGCAGGCCGGGTGTGGATCTTCATGGCCCTTCCAGACCCTGGGGAAAATTGATCAGTGGCTTTGTCTGGTTCCCTAAACAATATTTCCAGCTGATGCTGTGCCTCGTCTCTTGCCCTCTGGGGTTTCTGTGTTTCATAGAATTTTCCCATAGAGCAAAGTGGTAAGTGGTGAGTGTTAGTTGTTGGGAGGGGGGTTCTTTTCTTTCCTTTTCCTTTTCCTTCTTTTCCTTCTCCTTTTCATTTTCCTTCTTTTCCTTTTCCTTTTCCTTCTTTTCCTTTTCCTTTTCCTGTCCCTTTCCCTTTCCTATAAACACGTTCAATTAGCTTCCTCAGAAAAACCTCCCTTGGTGCTCTGATTGGGTGTTTGGCAAAGGAGGGACTGCTGTCAGCATGTCTGAGTTCCTGGAAGAGCTGAAGCGCAATGAAAATGACCCCAGGGAGCAATGGGCTTTCCACAGAAACCCGACAGTCTGGGGGAGGGCTGGCTGAGACTGCGTGGTTTTAAGAGCTCATTTAGTTTCCTTTTTGCAGCCTGATAGCGAAATGGAGGGAGTGACTGTGCTGCACGCAGCTTCAGTCGTGGCCTTCATCAGTGGGGTCTTAATGCGTCCCGCAGAACCGTGCATGGCAACGGCACTGGGCCATCCTTCCATGACTTTTCTGTGTGCCCTGCAGGTACTGCCAGCATCGTTTTTGTTTCTGGAGACCCAAAAGTTCACCAGATAACTTGTCCACTCTGTATTTACGCTATAGATCATTAATTCTAGGTAACATTCCCATTTGTATAGTGTTTTCCTCCACCTTTCACTGTTTTCACTCCTACCATATTTGCTTGTCAATTTCTAAAGAAACAAACATGAATTGCAAATTCATAGCTGTGATTGGGCCTTTTCCTTGGCTTGTACTTCTGGGCTGATCTGGTGATATGGCCTGTTCTCATCTTTTTGGCTCCGTGTCATCCCACAGATGTTCTGCTATTTACAGAGTCACTTCAAGCTTGTATCTTCTTTTATCTGGACCGAACACCTTTTCCCTAGTGTTTGAGGGCATTCAGGGAAGAAGGAAAAAATACCACCTTACAGTGGAGGCCTAAGGGAATTAAAATTAAATGAAAAGTCTGCCTGTACTACAATCTGGAAATGAGACAGCGGCAGAGGGGAAAGGAAAGACGTGGAAGTTGCTTTCCCCCCCAAGCCTGCGTGCAGAGCGCAGCATGCTGCGGGTGCAGCCCCAGCCCTGAGCAGGCAGGGTGGTGCTGGGCCCATACTGTGGTGCAGGGAGAGGCAGGCACTGTGCAGTGCTTGAGAGCCGTCTGGATTGCAGCCTGCCCCCAGCGGGACGACGGCAAACCTTTGGAGCCATCGGCTCCAGCTGCCTGGAGCTCAGCAGCTTGTCTTTATCAAGAAGTCAGAGTGCACTAAGGCAGTGCGTGGATTTATAATGTGCTCGCTGCTCTCTCTGTGCTCGTGGTATCTTCCAAGAGGTTGATTTTATGTTATTTATGAACTCATTGAAGTAATTTAATTACCTTGTGTCTGAAACTGAGACTGGAACCGTGGAGGACTTGGTGTACTCTGACAGGTTATGCCATCCTCTGCCAGGCTCTGGACACGACAAGCTATGGCCCTGAAAAGTGACCCCACTCAGGGTTTACTCCCACTCCTGTAGCTTAGGGTGAGCATCGTCTCAGACTGCAGGCTCCGTCACCACTAAGATGTAAATTGTTTTCCTGTCTGCATAGCTGGTTCTTCAAAGTTCAAGTAGAAGAAAGAGCCATGCTGCTATTGATGTTATGTTTGATCTGTGGATGGGTGCTGCTCAACCAGCAGCAAGTAAAACTCAGCTTCTCGGCTAGTAAAAAGTCAGAAATGACTCTGCTTTTGTTTCCCACCCTAAGGTGCACGAGCAGCTCAGAAACATGAGTTTCACCCACTGGCTCCTCCATTCCCACATCAAAGCCTTTTCTCCAGCTGTCTACAGTCACTGCTGCACATAGTGGGTGTGACACCCCTTTCACACACGCTTCCATTGCTTGGGTGGCTTAACTGGGAGCTGCACCTCCTATTATGGGAGGAAAATCAAGTCCCAAGTACTGTGCATAGGTTACAAAATGCTAATGCACCATATGGAAGAGGCAAAAAGTACTTTCCCAAGCAGGGGAGGCTGAGTATAATTAGAAAATAATCTTTCCAATACTCTGGTCTGTTTTGGAGACTCAAAAAAATAAGTGTGCACATAACAAAAGTACTTGACATTTAACTGCACGGGGAAATGAAACTCATCAGATAAAGTGCATGAAGATAGCAGGAGGGAAATGCTCTTTTTGTCGTTGGTTTCTTTCCAAGCAAATCATCTTAGTCATCTTCTGTCAAGCCAACTCAGGGTGGGATAGGTGTTTGTCGTAGAACAAGAAGGGTGTAGCCAGATGTAATTAGTAACTGAGTCCAACTTTCCATGAAACGCTTATTAGCTGAGGTGAGGAGTCAGACCTGTTCAGGTATTCCAATGTCACCCTGCTCCTGCCAAGTCAGAGCTGGTTTCCAAAGAGCAGCTGTGATTCACCCGTCGCTGCTGTGGGAGAAGGTGGCTGGCATTGGCACCCCAGCAGGCAGAGCACTTGTCTTTGTGGAAAACCAGTAAAAAGACAGGCTGTGAGCCCTCGGAGGAGAGGTCAAGTCGGAAGGGGTTTTCCATTGGAGAGAAGAGACCTTACGTGGTCAGGAGCCCAAGAGACAGCTTTGCTTTACGTACAAGGCCAGGCTCAGAAATGCGTTTTTTTCCCCCAAACAGGGGTATGTGGTTGATTGCCCTGGGGACAGGAGGGAAGGTTTAGTAAAGCCACTTGTGCTTTCCTTCCTCGTCCTCCCAATCCGATGGTCTCATCTCTTCTCGGGCAGCGCTGGGGAGAAGGGAGGTTGGGCCACTGACAAATAGCTCTTGCTCAGATTTGAGGCAAGAGGGCAAGAAAAAGTCACCTTTGTACAGAATAGCTTTGGGCCTGACTTGTTTTTTGTTAAGGTTACTTGGATGGGTCTGACCTCAGCAGAGGCAGCGGCGCCCAGACCCAAGCCCTGCGTGTGCTGGCCGCCAGCATTTCTCCAGAGTTGTTTTTGAGGTTGTTTGTAGCTTCGGGCTTGGGTAGAGCCGCAGTAATTTGGGTGACAGGCGTTTTGCCCATTGCTGGTAAAGGGCATTCTCCTTGTTGGTGGTTCCCCGCCGGTCCCGTGGCCTGGAGGCTCTGGGTGAGGATTCGAGCCGAGGTTTTAGGTGAAAGAAGGAAGGTCTGGGGGACCTGAACTGGGTTCTCTCCCACAGGCAGCCCTCGTCTCTGCGCAGCGGTGATGTGTCATCCCTGGCATTCGGGGACGATTTGAGCGCGTCCTCTGCCCTTGGGTTGTTCAAAGGGTTTTCAATAAGGTGCAAGGGATTCCTTGTAGCTTAAGATAGCAAAGGGAGCTGCCTGATAGCTCGAATAACTGGTTTAAGCAAACGCAGCTATAGTCTGCCTGTTCTGAATTGCACGTTGAAGGAATGACCTACTTTCTGCAGGAAGAGCTGTCATTTTAAAACAGACATTAAATTGTTACTTGGTAACTGTGTAGGGTTTGAAGTACCTTTAATAGTGGCACTTTGTCCTCCGCTGCTGAATTTTGTAGCTGCCTTTGTGTGTCTCAAGGTCAGGCTCGTCACCGCTGCTGATGTTGTGGCGCTGGGATCTTTTCTGATGATGTGGAAGCAGATCACCAGTACAGGGAACAGAAAGGGAGGAATGACACGAATACTCCGCTCATCCAGGCACTTCTGTCAAGTGCCATGTAGGAGATAGACATTCAGTCCTTGTGTCCTCAGCCTGTCATCTCCTGCCTCCCCGCTGGAGGCCATAGAAATGGCACACAAAGCCCCAGTGTCTCTGCCTCAGAGGAACGAAAGAGGAAACTTCCTTTATCTGCCAGTTTTCCTGATGTTCCTTGAATGTGCACGTTGTTCATCTGGGAAAGGAGGAGAAAAAGAAAGGAAAAAACCAAACTGCTGCAGCTCATAGAGTTAAATAATCAGACCTATAAACCCAAATATCTGGAGACTTTTCTAGGTGGATTGTTGATCCCTTTGCCATTTCACTATACTGACTTCATTGCTTTAACTGCTTATGGGTTTGCTAGTATCCAGGTTCTACCATCCTTTTCCTTGTTGCTGTTAGAAAGTATCACAGCCATGATTCTTTCAGGGTAAGGGGGCAAGTGGAGAGGTTTGTGTCCAGGGAATAAGATTTCAACACAGTTTATGTATTGATGTTTGATAGAATCATCTCAGCGTACGTACTGATCCCTGGGTTTAAAAACTGGGACTGGAAGCTGAAGCTGCTGAGAGTCTGTGTGAACAATATTTGATCACTAGCATTCTTCACACTAACACACATGCAGTGTCTCCATACTGATGATCTGGACACTACTTTTGGCAGTGGTTCCCCCCGGCACGAATGGCAGAGGTGGTAAAGGGCCTGTTCTTTCCTCTTTTCCTTTGGTTGATATCGTAACATAACATTTGACTTCATCTCCCTTTCCATCAAAAAGCCATCTCTACAAGACAAAACATATATGAAAAAACAGTGTCCCCTGACATAATTTGAAGTGCTTCCTTTTGTAGGCTTTAATCATCAGTTGCCTCCAAAACTCCTGTACTGATTGGATCAGCCATGGGAAGGCTTGAGGGCAAGGGTAAAGAAAAGAATTCCTTTTTACTTTTGTTTCCTGTGATACTGTCTTTTGAAGTACCTGTCTTAGAAAGCAAACGTATTGGAACAGCAACTCATAGGGAATATTTATATCTCTGTAGCTGGTCAAGGCAAACCTATGAAGAGTGTTGACCTCAGCCAGCCACATCATCCGGTATTTGTTGGGTCATTACGTGAGATAGCTGGCTACCTAGAATCCACCAGTGTCTGTAACATCTTCCTATTTCATGAAGTCATTCGTTTTGCCAATAACTGCAGAGAGAATTTTGAGAGCTTTCCGTTTCTGCTCCAAGAAGTAATGGTGATCTGGATAGGCATCACTGTAGGATATACAGCATTCACTGTAAGCCTTTGGGGTTTTAGTTCCACCCAAGTAAAAGGCTGAAGAGGGATGCTGGCTGCTGCTGGGGGAATGGGAAGAGATAATTAAAAACCAGCTTCTTTGACAGTTACTCATTTCCCTTAACCCAAGCGTAAGAGGAGAATGTTCCTTTTGGCTCACAGGGAGAGGATTGTCCTTGGTTTAAGACACTCTTTGACAGCAGTATTGCTCTTCCATCAGCTAATTCCTCTGAGGAGAGCTGAGACAAAGGAGGTGATTATTAGAGTGATAATAGGCCAAAAGGAAATACAAAATAAACTGCAAAATTAACATACAAAATCCTGCTTGTTGCCTCCTGCAAATGGGGTAAGGAGCACAAGCAAGATAATATATTTCTTTTTATTGTTTATTCGTCTTGTGGGTCTGGATTGATTATTTGTATCAGGAGTTATCTGATTGTATTCTAGAGTGGACCATCTTGATCCGAACTCCCCTCTCTTCCCACCCAAGACTGGGTGGAGTATTTCCCCTTCCAGTACCTGTGACCAACCCTCCCTTTGAAACCATAATTTCTACAGAGAAGTAATACCAACATGATGCCCGATGCATATTTTCTGTCAGAATCTGCTGGTGCAGTTCTGGGTTAGGAAACCACAGAAGCCAGCATGTGACATTTTCACTTACTACTCAAGTCAGTGTCACACTGTGACATGACACTAAGCTGAGTTATTTTCTTTGTGGCTGCGTGCCTGACCTGTACTGCTCTGTGTAAAGAAGACTCATCTTCTCAGGTAGGGCAGGCTGTGTTACACAGCCAGGCAGCTGAGAGCTAAGGGACGTAAAAAATCAAAGCCTTCAGGCACCTTCAGCACACAGCGCATCCCAGCAAGAGATACAGGAAGGTGCTGATCTGGCCTCCTCTCTGCATGATGAGGCAGGGTGAGGTCCTTTCCTGAACCCAGAGCCAAGCTAAAAGGTTATGTGCAGCCTGGGGGTGCACGAGTATGTCAGGCGGAAAATGGTGTGGATGAAGAGAGACGGGCTGAATGGAGTAACAGGCAGCTGCGGGAGCAGCACGCTGGTCTGGTTTGTCTCATCTGACTGGTCTGCACTGAAAGGGGCAAGTGCAGCTATTCCCTTTGTAACAGGATCAAGGACCTCTCAGCGGAGTGTTTCCCCACTACCTTAGTGACCAAACTCTTCCTCCCAGTTAGTTTTCAGTACCCCCAGGCTCCGAGGTGATTACAACATGTGCGTGCTCCTGCTGTCAGCAGCCTGGCAGGTCACACTAACCCCGCTCCTCACTCCTAAGGATCTGGGCAGCAAGAAAAGGTTTTGCCTCCCCAGGGAAGCCTTCAGTCTGCTATATTCTTGGAAAGAAAAGAGTAATAATGGATGTTGTCCCCATGTAGTCCTCATCAGCCCCACGCTGATCTGGTGTGGTCCGGCAGTCTCCATGGAGAAATAGTATTGGGTCACGGTTTAGGCTTTATCAGATTTATATTTTAATCATAACAGCACCTTTTATTACCCCCTAACACTTTCAGGCGTGTGCAGGCATGTAGCATGTGCACTGTGCAACATGTTTCTTCACCATATTGGGAGGCTCGGAGGTAGTGTTTTGAACTCTGCCTCGGCAGCGTTTGGCAATGGCTGCGATGACACTTGCATGATGGGAAGAATCGTTGCCAAGTTGGGTAACTTCTGACAAGTATAAACACAGCTCTGCCTTCTGTAAACTAGATTTCAAACCATGTTGCTGTTCTAGGGAAGAGACAGTCCTGACATTAAAGACTACTCAGTCGCTCTGATCGGCTTTTGAATCGCTCTCCTGGTTTGCATTGAGCCAGACTCTAAAGAGCAAGCAGCAAGGGCCAGTTGGATGGGATGGGCATCCCAGCAGCTCAGCTCTGGGTCTTGCTTTCTCTTTGTCACAAATATAACCCAGATCTGTTGGTTTTAAGGCTTGTCATCACGTAAAGCTCTGCCTTAGCCAATGTGAAATGTGTTTGCTGAGATCAATCCACATTTGTCTGCTTAGTTTTCCACGGACTAATGCTTACATCCCAAAGTGGCATTGCAGATGTTCTGACTGGCATTTTTTTAGGTGAATTCAAGGGAAACCAGAACTAAACTGTAAAATGCATGCTGAGATTTTCTTTTGCTTTTAAAAAAGCAGTGTCCAGGCTGGGGTATATGCATGCTGGTGGGACAATGGGTGAAGAAGAAGTTTTCTTCTATTAAGTAAGCTGCATTTCTCTGTTACAGTTTCCTTTAATGACAAATTCATGTCAGAATAACACCAGGGATAAAATCTGTGTCTGAAAACTAGGAATATTAAGTGGAACAAATTCAGCCTTGAAATAAATGAGTTCCCGCCGCTCAATGGGAAACGGGGCTGGATTTAGCCCAGTTTGTTTTGCGCTTTTCAATTAGAGCAGCACTTCTCAGAGAGCTGCAACTGGGAAAGTTGCAGTGTATCTTCTAGATGAAGGCGATCACATGAGGGAGTTACGCAGGCTGCCAGGCTGGAGTCCAAGAAACTCCAGTCCTGGCTGAGCCCGGCCACTGCGTTTTGGTTGACCAGCTTTTCCTTTGTCCTTCCATCTGGCATATTTATACCCTAGGTTTTTTGAGAAATGCCATCTCTCTGATTATATGTTTGGGCATTCTAACGCTGCAGTAGCCAGTGTTATTTCAAGTTTTTATTGTCACTGTACTCGCATGGGGGCACATTAGAGCAAATGCCTTTCCTGTGTATATAGAGAGGTCTCTTAAAATAGCCATTTTTACAAAAACTGACGCTGTATTCATTTTTGCAACTCAAATCTGAGCTGATGCAAAGTGCGGTTACACTGCGTTCAGGAAGTAATGGCATTATTGCAAAAGGATCAAAAAGGTGAGAGGAGTTCCTGCTCACAAAAGGAAACCCTTTTCTGCAAATGTAGGTTGGTATGTCAGTACCAGCCAGTACTGGGAGCAGTTCTGACTGCATCCTTTTCTCTGCTGGGGCAAGCTGCTTTCTCTGGGGTCTGGTCTTTTCTATATTTAAATTATTCAAATGGTGATTTTGCAAGACTGCAAGAGCAGCCCTATGTGGAGCTGGCCTGGGGGCCATCTAGCCCAACAACACGTCTCCAGCTGTGGACCCTACCCCAGCTGATGAAAAGGAAATTGTAAGGACTAAGCCACCCATGATTTGCAGTAAAATTTCCCTTTTTGTTGAATCTCATCTTTAATGAGTATCATCTAAAGCTCTGGAGCTTGCTGTATTCCCTCCCCTTTCCCAGTCCAAAAGCCCTCTAAATTATTATGTTAAGGCATAACAGAATGTCGGGTTATTATGTAAAACCCAAATTGTATTCTACTTACAGGAATCCTGTTCATAGTTTCCTTTGGAAGTTTATTGCCCAGGCTAACAGTGAAGCTGTGTGAATGGTTTTTTTCTTCTCTGGTCTACATTTTGCCTACCAGTAGCCTTTTCCTTTGAACAATATAACCTTTTTTCAAGTAAAAAAGCCCCCAAAACGTTCTTGCTGAAATTCGGAAGAGAAGGTTTGTGTGCGCTCACCCGTCGTCGTGAGGTGAATCCTGAAAACCTCTACCCTAATTTTATTCCTGGGCTCGCTTTGTCATTTGTCTTGAAACTCCTTTTTGGATGGATGGCAGAGGTGAGGGTGGACGCGGGGCTGTGGTGCTCCCCAAGGCCACTTGGCCTTGCGCAGTCGGTGCGTAGCAGAAGCCACACGCCATCGTGGTGTTTCTCAGGAGGCGTAAGCGGCAGATCGAAGCGGGGCTCACACGAGGCAGCGTTAGCCTCCAGATAAAACCATGTTCCTGTTCCCTGACACTCTGGCACCCGTGATTATAAGGAAAGCAAAACATAAATAGGCAGGACTGGGTGTGGGCAAAAAATAGGCATGTCTCAAAAGAAATTAGTCTGAGCCTGAACCTGTTATCAACACACTTAGCAACTGCATAGCCCTCGTTTGGCTATCGTGCCGTTAGGCAATACTGGCAGGACTGGGTTCCCTTGTGCTCCCTCTTGAAAATTTGTTAGGTTGCTATGAACAGAAAAAGGGCAAAAGGATGAACGTTTCTGCCCAGGGACGGGGCAGATCTCTTTAAATAACATCTCATGTATCTCTTTAGCTGGTTTGTTTCCTAAGGAGCTACCTCATCTGGTGGTTTTTTCTTTCATTTTCTCCTTTCTCCTGGGGTTCACTGAAAATGGGACATGAGTGTTGTGACAATGCTGCTAGGAACTGGGCTGAAAGATGTTACTTGGCATCCAAAGCTGCTCTGGCACATCTGTACTGGGTATTGCCTTAGCCTGTGCTCCAGACCTTTGGACTGCTGATGAGTTCAGGGGTGGGGAAAGGCATGGTGCATTTCCATGAGGAGTGCCAGAGTTTCAGCAGTCGTTAGGGAGAGACAGGAAAAGATTGTGATAACTGGCTTTCTGACAGGCTTCAGGGCATGAGCTGACAGAGCAGAAGAGCTCTGTGTGTCCAGTTCATTTCAATATTAATTTTCTTAATTTCATAGATAGCAGTGGGTAGGTGATGGTATTTGGACTGGAAATGCCATGTAGGTCAATTGCTTGAAGCACCTGAGCGTGTATGTTGTAAGAGAATGAAATACACTCTGCTGATTCACTTCTTCTCTTGCTGGTTCATCTGGCTTGGGCTGAGGGAGGTTGTGCACCAGAGAGCATCTGGGAAAAGGAATAAGATCTCAGGAGGTTTGAGAGGATAGGAGCATGTGCACATAAACGGGTTGTTTTTCCCTTGCATGTTTCAGAAGGCTGAATATTTAAGACAGAAAATAATACCATATGTGCCTGACAAACTGCAGGGTATTTCTGGGGTGGCAGTGAGCCAGGGTAGCATGGTTTCTGTCATGGACTGGCATTTCTATTCCCTTCTTATCAACCTGCTTTTTAGACTCTCAATGAGGGCTCCAGGTCCGAGTGTCTATCTGCAGTCAGAATCTGCAAAGCAGGAGAGAATCCAACCAAACTGTCCTGCGTTGGCTCAGCAAACTGTGCGGGTGTCACCTGGAGGGGTGTTGCAGCCGTACTTGGGCGATTTTAACGGTCAGTCTGCGTTTCCACGAATGCTCCCGTTTCCAACGATGTGGAACTCAGTTGTAAAAATCAGTTCCGTCTTCATGGAGGTTTGGGGCAGGAGTTCTCAGAACTTGAACCTGTTTGCTTTAGCAAAATGTGCTGAAGATGCAGGAGTGGGAGTCGTTCAGATAACAGCCAGTGCAGTAGAACCCCGGGTGAGTGCAGTTCTGCCTTGGCTTGACTCAGGCCAGTCCTTTCCGCCTCCAATCTGTGGAAAGTGAGCCACAAGGTTTCATGGATGGAACTAGGGGAAGAGTTTAGCCCAGCTAAGAAGTTACTTACTAATGTGTCAGAAATGCTGCATCTTTCTTTTCAATATTTTCCAGGGATTTCAAAGTTCCCTTTTAAAGATGGGTGCAGCTTTTCCTTCCTTTTGTTTTTATTTTTCCACTCTCTTTGACTGTGTTTTGTTTCTCCCCTAACCCGCTTTCCACACTTCAAGTAAAACCAGGAGGCATGTGATTGCTTCTTGTTTAACAACTTAAACTCCAGCAGATTATTCCAATTGCCAGCGTTTCCTGGTTGGTGTGCAAGGGGGATCTACCCACTCTCCATGAGGTGGTGGAAACAATGTTTGGTAGTGAATGCCAACCCCGTGACTGGCACAGAAGGGACACCACGTGCTTCAGGAATACTTTAAAGCAGTAGTTTGAACTTTGAAACCAGTGGATTCAGAAAGGGAGAATGATGGAGAGGAACTAGTTGAGCTTCTGGTTTCTTTTCTGAGCATATTTTATTGTTTCCAGTGGTTGAGAGCACGCTGTGCCTTGCTTCAGGCAGGATGGGGGGGGACTGTGGCATGAGCATCTCTCCTGGGGAGCGAGTGCGAAGCGACCACAGTGGTTGTGTGCCAGGAGTGGGGTTGTCTCAATGTATTCCCTGCAGAGACAGGACAGATGAGGTGGCCTCTGTCTCCCTCTGACACCACGGGGCAGATCCAGCTCCCTGGTGGTTTCCCCCCATTACATCTAGCATGTGAGGAGATGTGAAGGGGAAAGGGTGCTGGGCCAGGCTGCAAAGACAGGGAGACCGAGGCCCAGGGGCAGCAGAAGATGGGGAAAAGCTGTCTCTGGGAGTCTCCCATCCCGAGCATGGTCTGTCTTTCATGAACTTGTCTTTCAACACTACCGTGAGCAGAGTTTTTCTTCGGGGCACACTTGAAGCCTGCTGTAAACAAATTGCCAAACTTCCAGTTACTTTCCATCTCCTTTACCCTAGATTGTAATGGTTTTCTGTGGCACACAGAAGCAATACAAAACTCATTCCTGTGTTTTTCTACATCACTAAAGAACGTTCCTTCAGCCCTGTGTAACCTGGGGTCTGCCGCTGCTCATCGGTGTGCAGCAGAAACCAGGCCCACACTGGTGATGATTTTGGTGTTAACTCTCAACTCTCCCAGTATCTAAAGGGCTTTTCTTTGTGTTAAAGGCTTCTGTGTCTTGTATGAAAACAAAAAAATGGTGAAGAGTTTGTCTGATCTTCTTGTGGAGGATTTCTGTGAATAGAAAATTAATGAATCCCGTTGGATTTTACCAAAGACTTCTACATTGAGTGGCTTTAAAATATATTTAAAATGTTTATTTAAAATCCAAGTCAAATGATTTTTAACAAACTGTCTCAAGATAGAAGAAACTGACTTTTTGGAGTAACTGTATTGTTTATTTGTATTGCGGTAGCACCTAGAGAACCCTATTGTGCTAGATGTGGAACAGACATGTAACAGAGATGGTCCCTGCCCACATGAGCTCCCAGCCTCCAGCCTGGCCTCCACACCCTCCTGCTGAGCGATTAACCAGGCTTTCATTCTCCTTACACGCTTCTGCCATTTCAGCTGGGCTCTCCTGGGGCAATGAGGTCAAACCTGCGGGCTTGATTTCCTCGTTACTCCCAACAGAGAGAAGATCAAGCAGAAGGCAAGTCTCAGAGAGCTGAGCAGCTTGCCCTTCCCTGCTGTACGTTTCTCAATCTCATTTTCACATGCTATAGGTACCGAGCCTGTGGCTGAGCCATGTGGGCTTCCTGAGATCACTGCTGCTCCTTAAAGAGCTGTGGTTTCCTTGTTCCCAGTGTCCTCAGGCAGATCGAGGTGTTCAGATAAAAGGAAGCCTTTTCAGTGGTTTATGGTTTGTATTATTTAAAAAAAAAAAAAAGTTTTCCTTTTTGTTTTGCCTTCTAAGTTTTCCTTCTGATTCAGTGCCTTCCCAGGGTTGCTGCCATATGGGGCAAGGGGGAAGGATATAATAAAAAGCAAACCTGACATCACACGCGCACGCTGTCAATCATCAAAGTATCAAAAACAAAGCTTGAGGAGCACAAACTTGTATAAATGTGGAGGGGGAAAAAAAAAGGACACTGACTAAGCAAGCACATCAGGCCATCTTGTCCCTTTGGGCAGCTTTAAGTTAGGGTGGAAGAAACTCCACTTATTTTTTGAGCTTGAGTCCTGGGTCACCATCCCATCCTTTTCCATGTCCTCTCTCAACCCTCAGGTATAGCTGGGCTTTGTCTCTTCTAATTTACAGAGCCTTAGAGAGACAGGCCCAGGGAAAGATGAACTTAACCAGTCCTTAGCATTGGTTCAGGCTTGATGAAGTTTAGGGGTTTTAGGGGCAAAAGAAGCCAAAAAGATAATTTCTCTAGACCTGTTAGCTCTCTTCTTTGCTCTCTCTCAGTGGTGTAGCCTGTCTTCTACTGGCTGGGAAGGTGATGGGATCGTGCAAACGAGGAGAAAGGGGCAACTTCTCTGTCTATGCGTGGTTGTGGGCAGATCCCATCTGCTGTTTATCCCTTCTGTCCCCAAAGGAGCAAGGCAGAGCCATTGTGCTTCACTTGCAGGGGCGTGAAAGGGATAGGGTGAGACAAGTATCCCAGAGCAAAAAATCTCATTAAGGATAACAAACATGCCAGTCAGAGAGAGGGAGAGGAGAGGTCTGGACCTTGGCAAACAGAAAAATTGTCTTGTGGTTTCCAGTGTGTGCTTCTGATTGAAGCCACGTGGCTTGTGAATAGTGCTGGCAGAAGCAGAGCAACTGGCGGCTGGGTGTTGTGTTAGCAGAGGAAGGACAGCTTTTTCTACTGAGGTGCTTCTAATGTGGTACCCCCCCCCAATAAATAAATAAATATCCTGAAGCTGTGTGTGTCACTGGTGCAGCTCAGCAGAGCTGTCTCTGAACTCCCAGTCCAGGAGGTCCCAATCTTGCCCTGTGTCTCACAGGACAAGGGCAATGTCAGGGAACGGCACTTTCAAAACACAAGCCAAATGCAGAGTGCTCTGAAACCAAACCCCTCTGCCCGCAAATCAGAAACCTGGCTTTCTGATCTCTTTGTTTCTAAATGTTTTGCCACAAACTTCCCTTGGGGATAGAGAAGATGGAATAAAATGGGATGAGTGCTCTCTGGCCCAAGCTCAATATCCAGAATCTCTGCTTAGAGCTCTCAAGGAAGAAGGGCTTCCTTGAAGAAGTCTCCTGTCCACAACCTACCACGCTGCATGCATCTCTGGGAGATGCACAGGCTGCTACCAGTGTGCTTTGAGGTTACAATACCCAGCTCCCTCTAGCTAAGGAAGGGAAAAAACAATCCTTTACCTCTGTAGAGGTGGGTCTAGATACAGTCATCTGAGTCCTACATATCCCACAAGTCTGGGGGAGCTTGGATGTGGACTCCTGGGACCTGTTACAGGGACAGGCTCAAACAGGTACTGTTTGGTTGCGAATCCAAATCCAAATTCCCACAGATTTTTGGCTGCCAGTTAGCTGGGAGCCTTTATTCTACCTCTAACTTCACAAAAGAAAAAGAAACAAAACAAAACAAAAAAAACCCCAATGAAGTAAAAGGTGCTTTTAAAATACCATGAGGAGAGAAACTGCCATGGAAATAAATAGCGAAAATAACAAAGTTAACATTTCTGGTCTCACAGCCACTCTGAAATTCAAGTAGTGTGCACATGCCCACAGCACTTCTCACAGCCACTGTCGGCGCGGCCTGAGGTTCAGAGCTCAGACTGTGTCCCATTGTTCACTGAAACAACCAACTCCTCCCTGGCGCTGGAATGGATGTGGAGAGAAGGGGAGAGGAAAGATGGCTGCAGTCTCTGCTGATAGCCAGGTCTTTACTGTGCCCACCGGATGCCGCGCTTTAGCGGGACGACACCAAGTTCTCGTTTCTGTCCCTGTCTGTCATGCCTGAGATACAGCGGCCGTGCTTCAGAGCTGGAAAGGGTATTGCTTCAAATAGCACCCCATCCTCCTGGGCAGAGGGAGCTGGTCCACGTCGGTCGTAGACTTGTTAATCCGTAGCCGGCAGAGGTGCTGGAGGCTGGGGATGTTGTCTTTGCGGCTGAGCGGCCGGATGAGTTTCAAGTGTACTGCAGCTGCTGCCATCTCTTTTTGCATGGGAGGTAGAGGGGACGGAGGCGGGTAAGGAGCCTCAGTCTTGCTTTCCATTGTGCAGGACATGACGTAATGCTGGATAAGACTGACCACATCTGGGAAGGCCAGGATGCGAGGTTTGGACAAGTAGTTTGAGTCCAGTCGAAACTTGCTGTCAGCGTATTCGATGCGCACGTTGGTGGGACCTCGATTTGTCTTGACAGAGAGTGTGAACAGGTAGCTGGGGTGGGTGCTGTCCCGTACCAGGAAGGTGCCCTCAGGCATCTTTTGGAGGTGCTGCTTGGCCTCACTGGCAGTGATAGATCCCCAGTACCAACCTGGAAAAGCATCCAAGAAGGAACTTGTTAGGGATAAGAACTTGTTAAAGGACTGGCAGTGTATTTAGGGAGACCACAAACCCTGCTGAGCTCAGGGCCTGGGAAGTAACCAAGACTAGGGTTGGTAAGACCTTTAGAAATCACAACCATGTCAAGTTATGATGGGTTTCCTGCCTACTCCTGTCATCGCTGTGCTGAGGCTTGGGGCGGGGATGAAGATGACTATTTTTGCAGTTTACAGAGAAAGCAGGGGCTTTTTGCATTTCTTTCTCCTGATTCAGTCATAAAAGACAAAGCCTTTGCTTGCACTAGTAATAAATTACTTCATGATACAAGTTTGTAGAGACTGAAAATACACTTGCTGCATCCACAAGGGTCAGCCATGGCTGTAACAGAACCAGGTCCCTATCTGAAGTGGGATCAGGAGATTCCTCTCGGAGCTCAGATTGCAGAGTTGGCTCCCTGCTCCCTGGAGCCTTCTGACCCCATGACTTTGTGAGTCAAGCCTTACCAGATTCTCGCAGATAGGAGAAGGTTTTTGCAATGCAGAGAAGGTCTTCTTCGGGGTCTCGCATCTGAGGCGGGTTGCTGTCTGGAACTGGAGCTGCAAAGGCAGGCGCGGACTCCTCCTGGAAGGCCATAACTGGGAGAGGCTGCATGATGGGCTCTGGCAAATCCACCACAATGCCCCTGAGTGACAGTCTCCTGATCTTCTCCTCCGCCAGCAAAGGATGAGGTCTGAAAGGAAGGGCAAACTCTGCTATTTTTCCTTGCCTTCAAGTAGATTGCAGGATCTGTTCAGCATACGCTACGTTGTACAACATGTTACATTTTTTCAAACAGATCCTCAATATGATTATTTTTCCAAGAGAGAGAGTCAAGAGGGAAAAAATTACACAGCTGAAGGTGAGCTCGTAGAAACAGGGAGAGTTCACCTTTTTCACCTGGTAAAAGGTGGCCTGTCTTGCAATTATGCTTGATTTGAAATCTGCTATTTTTAGATGCTGCCTTTTAATGTGTTTTTTCAGAGACAGTAAGATTCAGAGCAGCATTAGAGCTCTGCTTACATCATTACAATGTTACAGCATTTCTTTTTCTGCCAGTGGGTTTGTTAGTCATTTACTGTAATATAATTAGAAGCAGAACTGGGAATAGCTTGGGTTTTGTCCTACCTGCTTTCTGCTCAAGCTTGACCTCATCCTAACCGTGTCTGTTAGAACGCAGGGTGAGCTGATCTTGTAGTAGAATTCTTATTTTAGCCAAGGCTCTGCACTACACAAACCCTCCTGTTCAACGGCACAAGGGAGATCTCGGTGCGACTGTAATCTCTGCAGGATTATAGCAGCAGGAGGTTCTGCCACGACTGGCCTGCTGTGAACATTAATCCCTCTGTGGCCTAAAGAGCGTGTTACGTGTAGCTATTCAGCATCTAAGGGCAGTTTTGGGAAGCCTGGAGCTCTTGTGGGCCATGAGTGCTCCTTCTCCACAGCATTGGGATTCCTAAAGGAAGGCAGGGCTCCAAGATAAGGATGGATGTTGGGGGCCAGGGAAGTCTTCATTCCCAGGCAATCTCCTGAGCAAAACATTAGTTTCTGTCTTGCAGGCTCCTTGCCTTTGTGTGCCCTGTACTGCTGCACGTCCTGTGGTATATCCCCCACAGGCATTCACTTGCTTGAGATGTTCCTTTAGACACTAAACATAAAAGATGGCTGAGTTTCCAGAGAAATCCAACATGGTCCTCACTGTGAGATCATCACAGCACCACTGGAGCTGAGGGTGATTGCAAAGGCAGCAACCACCTCCTCCCACATCACAGGAGAGAGAAATGGAAGGAGACTGAAGTCATAAGCACTTCCCTTCTTCCTCCTTCTCTCTGCTGTGTGTGGACACTCACACTTTAGGTTCGTGCAGAAATGGGTCGTAGAGCTGATTGTGGCTGCATGATCATGGCTCCACTTTCTCAGGGTGCCAAGTCTGAGGTGTGGGACGGGGAGCAGGAAGAAGGGTTTGGGGGGAAAGTAGAACAGAGATAACCTCATCAGTTCCACAACTCTGCATTTCTGATAAAACCACGTGGGTTTGGAGTAAGGTTTTTTTGTAAAAGCACTGGTAAAATTGAGTCTACAGCGAGACACTTCTTGCCAATGGAATACATGGTGAAAACCCACTATTCTGTTGGTATTTAGAAAAGAACATTCTTCCTTTTTCCATACATCAAGCCAGGACATATGACAAAGGGTATCTACTTAGCATTCATGGTACTTAATGCTCATTTCTTAATTTCTATTCATGGATAGGAAGCCAGAGCTAATAAAAGTGATTGCTGGCCCTTATCTTCACCAGGTGTCCTTGATCAGAGACTGCGTTTTCTGTAGTTTTCACAGAACAGTGAACCTGAATATAGTTTAATACTTGGAGGTCGCTGTCGGGAAATCTCTGAGTTCTCTTTTAAGTCCCACCTGAGCTGCATTTGTAGGTGTTGAGAATAGCATTTTTAAAGACGTTTGGTTATCTCCCTCTTAATGTCATAGTCCTCACAAATGTCTAGCAACCTGCCTTCCTGGGGAAAAGAGAATCTTTACTCCCCATTTCTACCCTTATTTGAGGAGAGAGGGCTATAAACCAGACCCTTCACCGTACCGAACCTCATAGTCCGTGCTGTGCAAGGGGGTGTTACACGGGGCTGTTGGCAGAGCATTCTCTCTCAGGTGCAGTCTTGTACCGGCTGTTCATGGAGCTGAAAATGACTGTGACCAATGGTAAATAAAATCAGCTCTGCACTGCTCACTGCCCACTCCCCCCCCCCTGCAGCTTGAATTCTGCAGTCTGAGTTCCAAATCTCTCTCAGCTTATTTTCTCCTGGAAAAATTTTCTGGCCTACCCTTTGGGAGAGGTTTGGAACACAAAGAATACTTTTCCCATTTCTAGAGTGGAACTACTTATTTTTATTTTTATATACCTGCTTTGGAGATGAAATTAGGAATAGGCTAAGGGGCTGGAAAGGAAGGGAGACATAGCAGGAAGTGTACTCCCCACATTTCATTAAAGAAGGCTTTTAATCTCAGGGGCTGTATCAGTTCCCAGTTTGATCTTCCAAAAGATATACTAACTGTGTGAATTTGTCATTAGGTTCCTATTATAGAGCCACTGTGGTGGGTCTTTCTGAAGCAGAGCCCATGTTCTTGAGGTTTCCCACTGTGCTCGCTCTCTACTTTCAGCCACCTGAAGCAAAAGGAGCCCAAACCCCTGCAGTCACTGTGGAGGTCCTTCCACTGCAGCCAGAGAAGGGCCATGCTCATAGTCTTCTTCTTTCCCTTCTGCACACCCACCTGATGTCCCTCTTCCCCTTACAAAAAGTCCTAGTGCAGCTGTAGTCTCAAAGGAGCATGGGGGGATTAGAAATCCTCAGAGACCAGGAGGTGCTGGTGTCAAAACAACTTTGTACACAGGTTGAAGAAAAAAAGAGCTGCTGCTGTGACCAGAGCAGCTCCAAGCACAGGAAAGGGGATCCAGGAGCAATGGGAGACTGCAGCTTTTAATGCCAAGTCCATTGGCAAGAGGGGTAAGAAGAGTTTGCTGGGGTAAGGGCACGTTGAAAAAGGCATGCTGATGTGAAAAAGTCAGCCCTTTAAAGACAAAGTAAGTATTTGAAAATAATTAGTGCTTGTAAGAAAGTAGAGAGAGAGGCGTGTGGAAGACCAGGACTGAACAGAGTAGAGTGTTTGTACAAAGAGCTGCAATGAAAACAACTATATAAAATTTGGCTGGTAGTCTGTGTGGAGCCTCAAGAGAAATGGCAAATGAACTTCCCTGTGCTTTGGCAGTGGGTGTTCCAAAAAGCCTTGGAAAGGCTAGAAAGTTCAAGAGCATCAGCTGTGTCTGGTACCATTTAGTGTTAGCTTTGCAGTTACTTTGCTGATAAGCTACAACTTTGTAACATGGTACAAATAGTACAAGAAAAAGTGCTTCAAGCTGCTCTCCCTTCCACCAGCCACGTCCCAAGACTCCTCTGGAAGCTTGGTCGGAATAAGGAGGCAGAGTACGGAGTCCAGGATATATGAAATCCTAGAGGGTAATGAAAACTGAGCAATAGATGGTCATAAAAAAAGATAATCTAGAGACAACCATCTACACATCTGGCTGCGTAACAAGCTCCTAGTGGGTGAAGGGAAGCAGTAGCTCTGGTATGTTAACCCTGGAGAAAAGCTCCAGATAAGGGTTTCACAAAGCCTAAGTGGAAAAAAATGAATTCCCTTTGCTGTGGCTGTAGGAACCGCAGCAGCAGAATGAAAACGAGAGTGAAAACACCCCCACTTAGTGAGTGGCAGAAATTTATTGGTAAGTGTGATCTCTGCTTGTCTGTGGAACAGGTATGGGGGGAAATGGCAGAAAAATCCCCGTGCTTTAGTCATTTAAAGAAGACGAGGCACATGCGTTGCCTCTGAGGAAAATCCACCGAGGGCAGGGGGACGGGTAATACCGACGCTGTGGCTCGGGCTGAAACCAGTGCTGACACTTTCCAAATAAGCAGCACGTGTAAAAGCGCTGGCTGGTTCCTGCAGACCAGGTATTTACACACACAGACAACCTGAGCTGGTCACACACACACTGAAGTGCCAACACACCAGTACCAGCCACCGGTGCTGGAGAAGGGATGTTACCCCTTTTCCTGGAGAGGGCTGGTGTATCTGTAGAGGTGCCCCCTATGGCTTTCATCCACAGAACGCTGTGTGTGACTAACTCTGCATATATCTGTATGCATCTAATCCTACCCCTGAAAGCAATAGGAAACCAAAATTATGCGGGTAGCATAAACATTTACTTAGAAATAGACAAAACCAGCTGAAGTTCATGGGGGAAGTTTTTCCCTGAAAGCAGCTTGTTTCCACCAGGACGTTAGAGGACACCCACGATCTTGGGCTTGTGTCCCCGGTGGTGCTGCACACACACACCCCACTGCACAGCACACTCCAGCTTTTACTAACTTGTATTCCCCCAAAGATTTTAGATTCCGTGTCGCTTTTCAGCATTGGAAAGCATGGAAATGGGGAATACTTCACGGTCCCATGATTTTTGGCCGTGGAATCTAACCAGCAGACAGGACACACACAGGCTCCGCTCTCAGCCCGTGTAAGTCATTCCCATTACATTACAATCACACACGGCAACTCACCGTCCCAGAGAATCCTTCTAATTACAGTTATCGAACCACAGCTTTTGAAAGAAGGCTGGAAAGTATCTTACCCCTGAACACAGAGGATCATGTCACTCCTGGACCAAGGGAAAAGCATTAAGTCTTTGAGAAGCTGGGAAATGCTTTCTCCTCTTCTTCTTTGTCTCTTCTTGTCGCCTTCTCCGTTGCTTCCCAGCAGGAGCAAGCTAGTTCCAGCTTAAAGTTAGGAGCTGTAAGAGAAGGCTGGAGGGTCCAGGCAAAGCCCTTCCGCAGTGGGGTGTTTCAGACACAGAAAAAGCCAGGCAGGAGGAGGATCGGGCAGTCCGAGAAAGACTTTGCGTCCTGGTTTGCAACTTTGGTCGGGAAAATGCGTGCACTCTCGGTGCTTTAGAAAATATCGTGTTCTTCTTCTGCTTTTTTTTTTTTAAAAAAAAAAAAGTTTTAAAAATAACCAGAGAAAAGGGAAATTACATATATTTAAAGAGGAACTAATCTTCCTTCGGAGCAGTCTTTTAGAAAAAAAATAATATTGTAGAGCACTCTGCAACAATAATAAATAGATAGCAATAAATAGGATCTCGCCGAGCGGCGGGGGAGAGAGCCGGCGGAGCAGCGACCTGCCCTTTCACTGCTTCCAGGAGTAATGAAGCTCCGAGGGGGGGGGGCGG
>VZTM01008347.1:561971-655666 GCA_013400555.1 Jacana jacana
CTCTCCTCTCCTCTTTTCTCTTTCATTAATTTCTTTTCAGGGCCTTATTCCATTTCCCCACATGTTGCTTTTAGTCAATGTGGCTTTGTCAGAAGCAGTCTGGTTTCCACAGCAACCGAGTTGTTAACACCAAAGATGTCAGTGCTGGAAGGTAGGGAGGGGAGGGGGCTGCCTTCTCTGGCCTCGCCGCAGCCACGCCACAAGTACAACGTCCCCATTGTCTTTGTGGAGAGCAAAAGCCTTTCATTTTGTTCTACTCTTCCCTTTCCAATCAATTTACAGTCAAAATTTGACACTTGGGAGGGCGACGGGGCTTGACGGTTCCTTGATGCTTAGAAACTTCCTGTTCTTGCAAAGGCCTCTGCTCTGAAGGGCACTGCTCTGTCATCTGCTTTTCAAAGAGTTTTTCGGCGAACAAAATAGCACTTGCATACGCACAAAACCTGTAGCAGTGACCCTGTGATAAAGGAGCGTAGGGGACTATTCCTGATGGCCCGTGTTCAGTGTCTGCTTATGAATGATAAAATGAAAAATGATCGGTCCCTTTGCCTTCCCCGGTAATGCGAAACCTGCTCCAGTTAAACCTGCTTGGATGGGGTTTCTGAGTCACCCATCCCCTTAGGCTGGGAGCTAAGCCTCGCTACTGTTGACCGTGGAAAATTGCATTATTTAAAAGTATTTTCTGGTACGTAGTTAACCTGTGAAATTCGTTGCCTCAGGAGCTGAGCGGTAGTGACACTGTGAAGATCTCGAGAGGAAAAAGCGCTTCTCCGAGTATTGCAAATGTGAAGCAAAACCCGATCGTTTCAATATACTGTACAAATTTGGCTGTGGTCTTTGGCCTGTTGTTACAACTTACAATTACAAGATTGCCAGGATAAGTAATGAAGCTTTGAGCTTCAGAAGGCATCTGATTGCTCCTCTTGTGTGAGGTGTGTTTCTGCTGCAGGTGTGCAACATCCCCTGGCCAAGGAGCGGGAGGGAGAGCTGCGGCCTCAGCCTCACAGAGGGCTGTGGCTCTGGGTAAGGCCCATCACTTGCATAATAGTTTCATGTAAGGGTGTGTCTTCCTGGGCAAGTTGTTCTTGTATAAACCAGGGTGTAAACATAAAGCAAAATAGATTTTTCACAATGGCTATATATATTTAGATCTTTTTTTTTTTTTTTCCTCCTTTTCTTTTCCCCCCTCTTGTGAAGGGCAGGGCAGGAAAGCACTTTTAGCAGCCTTGGCCCACGGAAATGCAAACAGTGTAATGGTGTTGAAACTTCCTTGCAGGCCCTTGCTGCTGCATTTTTTCACCTTTAATAGAAATTACAGTAAAAAGCAACTGCTGAAGACTCTTAAAACCAGAAGCTGGAACTTTGGAGAAGCGGGGACTTAATGCTTTGAACTGGTTCAAATATTTGATAAAACCCAAATGCAGATAAGGTTTTAATTCAATTCTTGGTTACCTATTAATGACTTTTAAGGACTGAGCTTTGTATCTGCCACTTAGTACAGAACCGCAGCCTGCTTTTGATAGCTGGTTGTATTCTTACTGTTTGTTTCCATCACTGGTTCCGCGTTGGAGTCATTCTTCAGAAGGGCAGAACCTCAGGAGGGCTGTTTTCTTGTCTACTGAAATTGGGTGTTTTGCCAGGTTTATCAGATTTAGTTGGGTGGGTCTTCAGTAGGTTTTCTTTATGTTTGGAAACCTACGAAGTAGCATCTCGCAGGTTTTCCGGCATCAGAGAGCAGGGAAGCAGACTGACAAAGTGAGAGTGGTGGATAAGGACAGGTCAATTAATTAGAAACAGTCTCACTTCTGGGGGATCGGTATCAAGTGGAATTTTCCTCCAGTCTCTCAGCTCTGTAATAGCTTTTTCCCGTTGCTGAGATGCTGTGATTAAGGGCCTCTCGAAGGCAGAGGGAGTGTGAGAGTGACTTTTTGTTCCAGTTGCATTTCAGAAACCCTGATTGCCAGGCACGCCTCTATTTTGGCAGGTGAGTGTGACTGCCTTGACTTAGGCTGGGGCCGTGTGCCTGTTACTGATGAAAAATGGGACATGACACTCTAGATCTACAAAAGCTAACCTCTTCCTGCAGTAGGGAGGAGGAGAAAACAACAATACACGTTACTGATGAAAGACATTATACAAGAGCAATTAATGCTGAGTCTTTCCCACCTCTCTGCTGTCTGAATCACTGTTGTGGAGGTGTGAGGGAGGGTGAGTGACTGCAATGGTGTGTGTTTGTGCACAAAAGCCAAATCTCATGGGGGAAATATGGAGAAAGTTCTCACAAGTGTTGGGTCAATAAAACATCCAACACAGCAATAATAATTTTTTTGTTTAATCAAAATACCCCAAACTGATTCTTGGTATCTGCAATGGTCTTGATTTTTGGCAATATGAGCTAATAACTGTGCAGGACTGTTTTTTAATTGGAGAAGTAAAGCATGAGCTTGCCTGCATCCTACAAGCAAAGGGGCATATTTCAGAGGAGGGCAGTTTTGGAGAAGGAGAGTGGTTTGAGCTTGGAACCTGCATGGAATGAGTCACCGCATCACAGAATATCAGGGATTGGGAGGAACCTTAAAGATCCTCTAAGGATGGGATGGGAAATCCAGGACACTGCTGAACGTGAGCTTTCGCACATGTCATCTTTCCCATCTATCCCAAGCATCAGAGGTCGCGAGGGGGTTGGTGGTGTATGGTTTTGTTTATGTAAACCTCCTAAACTCAAACATCTGAGCCCAGTGTGCTACGACTTTGTAGTGTGTGCTGAACAACTGTTTTCTAACACAGGTCATCTTTGTTCCAGACAGGATTTCTCCATCTCATTTTCTTGAGGATGCTCTGACTCAGCAGACCAAAACGGTCATTTCAGTCTTTGAAAATTGATCTACTGACCATAGGGATGACTTGGTAGGGGAAAGTATTGTTAGTATGACTGCTAGTCACCAACTTCTCCTGTGTACAGCACACCACCTACATCACCAAGGAACATTGCACAGGTTTGTGTTAAAAAGGAGTAACACTAATGTATTCCATCTTCGCTTGGTTTTCTGCTGCGTGGGGCATTACCACTAGACAACTGCGTGTCATTACTCCCTCCTCTATGTCCACAAGAGCATTAAATGCTCCCTGGTTGAGATTAGAGCTGTTTATATAGTGTTAATATGAATCAAGGTTCTGTTTTATGACTGCTTCTTATTACCCAAAGGTTCCTCACCAACTCTGAAGGACGGTATCTTTCAAAGCTCCTGGGTACATCAGGCTTTTTTCTAAAAGAGCTCACCAGAGTAGAGCTCCCTAATTCCAACTACGTGACTTGAAGCGATTTGGAGGAATAACTTTTCTCCTGTGGTGACCCTACTGAGAAATCGGGCAGCACTGAGTTGTCTTAAGCTATCTGTTCAATCCTTTGAATAATACTTTAATTAAGAAACAAATTAACTTTAATCAAGATAATTTACACTTTCATACCACATTTAATCTAAATCTGCAAGTTCTCTAAATACCTTACACCCTGGGACTGTAGTCAGTCTTCTGGACTGTAGCTTCCTGTGTGTGGTTATACAGAAATCTCAGCTGACGATGTGCGTTCCAGCTTGCATCTGCACAGGGTGGTTGCTGCCCCTGCTGCAAAGCTCATGGGGATTTTCTTCTTTTCTATTTGCTTTTTCAAAATGGGTTAATTAAATTTATAAAGCGTTTTCCTAAACAAATAACTAGTCCTATGCAGATTCTGAGCTGTGTGTTAGTGTGTATTGGTCACTAATTACTGCCACTGAGACATCAGGCCCAGTGGTCTCTTTTCCACTCAGTGTGACTGATTACCGTTAATGGTTTGTAGCCAACTGCTTGTTTTGGAGGGAATGTTTCTAGAGAGCCCAGAAATCAGTATTCCTGGGACCTCTGGCATCCTTCTCTATGCTTGGGAGAACTTCATCTGCAAATGCTGGTGGTTTTGTGCTTTCAGTCAGTTTATGCCACGCTTTTTAATGTTTTTCTTCTGTGTAATCAGGGCAGAAGTTGTTTCCCTTCTCTTCCACCCCCACCTTTTTCGGCTATTCATTCTCTGGAAGGATTACATTTTAACTGCTAAATGTCAATGTAAATGTCAATTTTTCCTTCCACCCCAAAACTTCCATTTTATTATTAAAAGTTATATGAGGGGAAAGTAATCTGTGAGACATCACTGTTTGCAATTTTTCCCTTTTTTTTTTCCTCTCAGATCTGTTTAGCATTCAATAAATAGAAACTGTACTCCTGGAGCATGATTAAATTTGCTGTTAATCTTTTTTCCAAACTACTGAATTTGGAGATTTTGGTATCTAAATTTTTCATTTAATAAGACTTACATTGAAGAAGAAAAAAGTAAAATTGCTTTAAAAATAAAAAAAGTATTTGCATCTGAACTTTTTCTGAGGCCAGGTAGAAGTGTATTGTTCTTCTACTCCACTTTTTCTTTACATTTGGTATATGTACTCCCCAATTAGTTTTTAGCAATTCTTTTTTGTTTTTTACAAGTTATATAGAAGTGTAAGCTCTGATATTATTTGCATGTCTCCTGTTTTCTGAACTCATAGATCTTGTTAGCTCAAAATAAAATACATTGTTTTCCCCTTTTTGCATCTTTGTGTGAGAACACGAGAGCCAAAATTTATATTAGTTAGAAAAAGGGGAACAAATAAACATTAATTACTGGGAACTGTAGCCCACTAGAGGCTTGTTAGTAACCACAAATATATAACAAAATCAAACTTGTAGGATGAGTAACTAAAACGAAAATGTTAGATTCCTTACTGCCTTTTTTTCTGAAAGGTCTGTTGGAGTTTGGCTTGAATTAGGAATTCAGTTTTGGCCTTATATTTGTTTTCTCACTGGCTGTGAAAATAGAAGACAGTAAGCGTTGCCATTTTCAGGAAATACTTAGGCTTCCATGTGTAATATAAATCAAGGTGTAGGCAAAATCAGTCCCAAAATAGGTGGTGTGTTACTTCAGCATAACTTCTAGGGTGGCACCTCCCCTACCTCCTCCCAAAGGGTTCCTCTGGTGAGGTGACCCAAGCACTGGGGTAGGAGCAGGTAAGCTGATTTGGATGACATGGGGTGGTGATGCCCCAGCTGATGGGGATGTGCCCAACTCAAGCTCTCGGCCTGAGGGCTGTAGCCTGGCATCCAACGCAGCTCTCAAAGATTCTCTGTAACCTGAAATTACAGCATCTCATTCTGTGCTAGTGGTAAGGATGTGTATAGTGTTGGTAGCCAGCTGATAGAAAACATGAGCCAACTGTTAGCACTGCCTTCCAGGAAGCTTGGCTGCTCCGAGAGCTGCTTCTACGGGTGGTACATCAGCCTCCTTCCCCTTTCCTGCTCTTGAGTTGGGGTCTCTCTGCTGGAGCAAGAGACATAAGAATTATAATAAAAACTAGCATAGAATCGGCCAAATACTCTCAGATGTCTTTAGTTTGGTAGTGTTTATTTAAATTTCTGTTCTATTCTTAAAATGTAATTTGTTGTTAATTGCCCCAAAAGTAAGGAAATGTGAAATAAGTATCTTCTAACTTCACTCATTTTATTGTTAGTTTCAAATGGGAGAATAGGAGGCAGCAAATGACTTATCCATAGACTGTGTGCAGCAAAGAAATAAGGGATGCAAATGATCTAGTGTTGCCCAGTGGAACTGAGGAAATTAAAAACAGGCAATAAGTGTACTTGAATTGAAAGGCATAGAGATAATGACCATTGCTGAAAGAGGAGAGCGATCAGATGAGTGAGTCTAAGTATTGATTTTATGATTTTAATTAAAATAAACCAAAATCGGAGGTAGAAAATTATGTATTTTAAAAGCGACGTAGTGGCACAATTTTGTATAAGGGAGAAATAAAGGTAGTGCCTAGCTTTGATTATTGAATTTAGCAGGCATTAATAAAGTTAGAAAGTCTTTGGCTGTTGACTACAGCCAGTCTTCCTACAAAAATGAGGCTGAATTTGAACAGAGCAAACGATGAAGTTCCAGTAAAAGGTGCTGAGGGTTGTGCTAAGTTGCTAAGTCATTGCTTCCTCTGTTTCCGTAAATGATCTCCGAGTAGAAGTAAAAGGTACAGAATAACAGAGTGAAGTAATCGATGTGATGTTACGAAACCAAAACAAAGTGGAAAACCTATGGCTGTCCAGAGGATGGGAGAAAAGGGCAGAATTAAATACTGAGACTGATGCAGACTGGTATTTGGGTACAAGCTTAGTCCTTTGGGGGATTAATTAACAACGGCACAGCGGCGTATAAAAAGTTAAGGAACTTTCTGTGCAGCTGCACTGGGAGGCACTCAGTTCTGTTTGGTGCATCGGGGTTCATCTGATTCAGCACAGTAGTGCTGGGGTTGGAAGTACTTAATGAGTAGATGGAACCAGTACCTGCACCCTGCAGATCTCAGTGTCGTGACAGATACCAGCGGTCGGGAAAGGGGGGAAAACATCAACTGTCTGTGTTGCTCCAAGAGTACATCGTTCTGGATAATGGGTGTTTGCAAGGGTGAGCACTGATGAAAGCTAAATATATATAGTTTGAAGACAGCATCAGGAAAGGCATCTCAGATAAAATACTGATTGCTTTTCTGATGTAATTAGCTTCTCGGGGGGTATCAGTGGATAGAAACAAAAATAACTTGCAAAGTCATTGTCCTTGCTCAAGCAAAGCATTTGTTAAATTAAGAGAGCAGTTTATCTTGGTGAAGACATCAGGACTGTGGCTAATGTGATAAATCTTGTATAAAAAGAAAAAAACAGATGTCAGGAAAAATGCTGGTACTGTGAGGTCAGTGCTAGGAGGGCTCTTACCAGGGAACTCTGCTGTGCCTCTGGAGAGGCACAGAATTGGGCTAGACAAAGCACTTCCCCATAGACAGGGCTCTGCTTGGCTTCTTGGTGGCTTTGTCTGGATCTACGTGGCCTCTCTCGTCTTAGCGTTCCGACAGACTTGAAGGATGGTATTTCCTGAGCTGAACAGAAATAGTTTTGCAAGAGTTGTTTTGACAGAAATTTTTCAACCATTTTCAGTAATAAGACTAGAGGAAAGAATTGTTTTGCCTACACAAACCGAGTTTCTAGTGATTTGCTTGTTTACTTGGGTTTGAAGTTTGTTGAGGGGTACATTTTGTTTTAGGAGTGTCTTGTCCCATCACCCTTAAAATCTTCCCAAGTTCAGCCAATTCCTAAATGTTTAATGGTCTGTAGAGATGTGCTCAGTTTAACAGCTGACTTTCCCAAAGGTGTATTTGCACTGGGAGTGCCACAGGCTACAGCACAGCAGGTATTTTCCAGGGATTGAATCCCTGTGCTACTGGAATCTGGCCCAGCTCTGGACACAGGTACTAGGAGACGTAATCTCTGGATTAGGAGTCCCAAAAGAGAGAACCAGGGAGCTGGGGTTGGACATTCAGGAGCAGGGAGAAAAGTAGCTGGAGTGTGAGATTTGGAGGCAGAGAAGCAGCCTGCAGGAAAACAAGGGAGAGCTGACTGAGTAAGGGCTCTGGTACTAGTTTCAAGGGGTAGGAAAAGATCTGTTTGGGTGATGAGGCTTGATAATAGAGGATGATGGAATTAAGGCAAGGGGTCAGAGGTGAAGAATTCAACAAGATAAATTCAACAACAAGTGTAGGGTGCTGCCCCTGGGGAGGAATTAGCAGTACAGGATGGAGGCTGACCTGCTGGAGAGCAGCTCTGAGAAAAAAGACCTGGGAGTCCTGATGAACAACGGGATGACCATGAACCAGCAATGTGCCCTTGTGGCCGAAAAGGCCAATGGCATCCTGGGGCACATCAGGAAGAGAGGTTATTCTGCCCCCCTACTCTGCCCTGGTGAGGCCCCATCTGGAGTACTGTGTCCAGTTCTGGGCACCCCAGTTGAGGAAGGACAGGGAACTGCTGGAGAGGGTACAGCAGAGGGCCATAAAGATGATGGGAGACCTGGAGCATCTCTCTGATAAGGAGAGGCTGAGGGACTTGGCTCTTTTTAGTCTGGGGAAGAGAAGGCTGAGGGGGATCTGGTCAACACCTATAAATACTGAAAGGGTGGGTATCCAAAGGATGGGCCGGTAGTTTTTCAGTGGTGCCCAGTGACAGGACAAAAGGTAACAGCCACAAACTTGAAAATAAGAGCTTCCATTTAAACATGAGGAGGAACTTCTTACTTTAAGGGTGGCAGAGCCCTGGAAGAGGCTGCCCAGAGAGGTGGTGGAGTATCCGTCTCTGGAGACATTCAAAACTCGCCTGGACACATTCCTGTGCAACCTGCTCTGGGTGGACCTGCTTTGGCAGGGGGTTGGACTAGATGATCTCCAGAGGTCCCTTCCACACCTGTATCATTCTGTGATTCTGTGAGATGGGACCAGCAGGAAAGTTGGGTTGGTTTGGGTTTTTTTAATAAAAGATAAATAGAAAGCAGCCTAGCATAGTGCTTGCCCCACCAGGCACGACTGCATCCCAGAATCTCCTAGTTTCCTGGTTTCTATCCAGTCATTAAATATGTAAAACTCAGTGGTGTGAAATGTTTTACACTCTCCTGTTTATCCATGGTTGTTATATGCTGCCTTATTGTCATCAGCTGCTTTTTTAGCTAATGGCAGAGGTCTGTTCCTCCTGGCCCTGTTTAACTCAAGCCAAGCTTTTTAGACCCAAACTCTGTCACAGCTGGGAGCACCCAGGACTTTTGCAAATGAAACTGCAGTTCAGGCTTTCAAGAAATTATGTGTAGACCATGGCTTAGGTGACCTCCTGAGACATTGCATGAGACATCAAAAAGGGACAAGAGTGGAGTTCAGATTTCTGAGAGTAGCATTCAGCTGGGGTAAGCACCAGACCCTTCTTTCATACGTTACACTTCCCAGTTTCTGTGTAAAGTGAAGAGGAGGTGGGAGAGGCTGCAGATAGCAGCTCCTGTCACTCTGCTCCCTGACTCGCATCCCCATTGGCTTCAGGTTGTACTCTGGTTGTTGTAAGAATAAAGTTGAAGAGGGAGGAATGGTGTACAAGGATACTGTGTTTAATAGATACATACAAAGGAAGCAGCAATCAGGTTAATTGTGCACTTTAATCTTGGAAGTCGCTAACGTAAGGTCTAAAAGGGCAATTTTAATTATGTTATGAAATCTTTATTTTCTTTTTCTTAACTATCACAGAGGCCTGTTGATAGCAAGAACAAAGTAGACCAATGGTTCCCTTTTATCTGCAAAATTTGATTTATTAACGTATTAATTGAGGGGATATTACATGGTTCAGAGAAAACAATGTAGAGAAACAACAGAACGATGAAATTGCTAAGTTATGCTGTATGCCCAGAACTAACATTACCAGGATTTATTACAGCGTCTGTCATATCTGTGTGTGAGGTTCTCAGACAGCTTGTACAGAAAGCACCCCATTGCCAGTACACAAGGAAAGTGACATCCAGAGACAGTTTTTGTCCCAAAAGAAGTTTGTGACCTAGAAAAGGATCTGAGATTCCTGAGTCCATCTTTTAAAGGCAAGGGCATAGTCTCTTACCATGCCATAGCAGTTTGTGCAGGCAACAAGTGTATTTAAGCAATTCTGACAGAAAAATCCATGGTGTAATCTTACAGGTGCTTTCCAGGGCCAGGAGCTGCAGAAAACTTGCATTCCATGACCCATGAAGGCTGTATCACACAACAGCTCTCAGTAAACAATCCCCAGAGATTCAGCTGCTGGTGGGGTTAGTTTTACTTCTACTATCAATCACTTCCAATAAAGCCTCACTATCTTCCTCTTTCACTTGAAACCTTTCCAGTGAAAACTGCAACTTGGGCCTTCCCTGCTTTCATGCCGATTTTTTAAAAAAGAATTTATTTATTTTTGGTCAGGATTATGCAAAGAAGAGGATTCAGCTTTCATTTCTTTTTCTTCAATTTGTTTTACCAAAGTTACCTCATTTGCCTAGACTGGATCAGAACTTGAGGTTTTTGAACTGCCATGTGGTTTCTTTTGTAGGCACTTTTAGGTGTGTGTGTAGTGGTTACAACAAACACTGCAACTGGTCCTGGTGGGAAAATAAGCTATACAAGCTGCATTTTCCCTTTTCACTTTTAGTGGCGTGGCTTTGACAGCTTAGCTGTTTGGAAGAATATGAATGTATCTGAAAACTGCAAACATCATTTGGAGTTTTTTAAACCCACACTGCGAAGAGCCCATATTAGGGTATCACGGGACAGACAGGAGGCTTGACATGAGCTGGGACAGAAGGAGGAAAGACACAGGATTGTGCATGTAATTTGTGCTTTCTTTCACGTGTTAAATTGGTAGGACTGCCACAGTGAGCTGCTGTGCTAGCTTTACCCAAATAATAAAAACTTGGAGGTAGTCTGAGCTAAAGGTGCAATAAATAATAAACACACGCTGTACACAATCAGTTATTGACGATAAGGAAATCTATGGCAAGAGTATTCACAGTCTGACAGTGTGAACACTGGCAAACATAGAGAGAGGAGTGTGACTATTGACTGTGTCCTGAATTTTGGGACTAGCAACAGCAAATGTTTTTTGGAAGGTTTGGGTAGTCAGAGGAAAGGACTGGCCTAGATGACATCAGGACTGAGGAGTCCTGCAAGAATCTACAGCACTATAGAGTATTGGTAATCTAATTATTATAATATTTATATTTCATAGTACCTGTGCAGAACAGAACCTTTAAAGTTCACCTTTGAAGTGCTGGAGTGCACCGCTGGATCCTAGGATTCAAATATCATTCTCTCTTGCTTTTTGCCAGATATTTGCTGGGCTTTGTCCCTTTTGCAGTGTATGTAAGACAGTTGGGTGGCTGTATTTCTGAAGAAAACAAAGCTATTTCATGTACCAGAAAACAGCAGCCATTCATGACCAAGGTCTGCAGGGTTATCCAGGGGAGCAGAGCTCAGGGTGGGGTGGAAGATGTTCCAAGGACATGGAGGCTGTGCAGCCTTAAAAGTTGCAGTCAGGCCTTTTTCAGGCAGACCAAGAGGTGGGCCTAGGGGTTGTGGCTAAATGGCATATTTTTAAGTTTCCAGGTGTGTCTCTAAAGGAGGTTGGTGAGCTCTGTTCCTCACTTCGTTTGATGCATGCTCTTGGATTGGGTTTTGTTTACTTCAGCTTCCCTAAATAATTGCTTTATTCAAATCTGCAGCTGTGTGCTTTATAACCCTTCATCAGACGTACAGCTTGGGAGGGAGTGTGGGTCTCTCGTTGGCTATACTGAACCTACCAGTAAGGTTGGTTGCTTTTTTATTTGGTGCTGTTGTGGTGTAGCCAGAATTGGGGTCACAAAAAGATGCACTTAGTCATTCAAGCAAGCATCCAGACTACAGGCACATTTCTGCAGCCAGGCATTATTCCATCTTTCTCAAAAGGCCAGAGAATTTTTCCTTCTGACGCAGAGGCTGAAACACCCTTTATTAGAAATTGCCTTGGTGAGTGTCTTGCAGAGTTATGAAAAGGCTTCACGTTCATATTCCAGCTCCCAAATTCTTGTGGTCTTTTCACCAAGGGCTCACAGGGATAAATGAGTGAAACAGGCATCGGTATTTGTGTAACAGTCCTTTGGGAAATGAAGAATCATGTTTTTCCAGTGGTGCTTGCTATGTCAGTGTATGGTGTAGAAAGTGAAGTGCAGCTCTTGCGTGGCGTCCCTCAGAGACCCCGTGAGAGTCCTGGTGTGCAGCTCACCAGTTCTACCAGCATTCCTCAAACTTGTCTGGTTTTGCTGGGCTCTCTCTGAATCCCCCTCAAGCTGCATGTAATTAGTGTGAGTACCCCTAAGGAGGGTTCCTTCCTTTTCCTTTCATGATAATTGTTTTTAGAATTACCTCCCTTAAAACTGAACAGGAAATTATATTTTGATTGCAGAAAAAACTGTATCAAATACAAAAATTTACATTCTTCACATTTAGAAATACCCAGGAACTTTAAAAACGCCTCACAAGAAGTAAGAACAGCCGTATCTAACCCAAATAGACTGGTTCCCACTCAGCTGGAATCTCATAAATCCAGGGCTATGTCTGTACTTCGCTAACTTGTGTGTCAGTAGTGAAAGTGGGAGACAAAGCACACTGCAGACAAGCAAAGAGCTCTCTCTAAGAGCTGTAAGTACTCAGGTAGTGAAGACCCTGATCTAGTTGATCTGGAAGTGTTCTTCTGTTCTGGAAGTGAATTTCTGCCCCCAGACTTAATAGGTCCATCAGCTGTTGGTCACCTGGGCTGTAAATACAGGGTCTCTGGGTGGTTTTGAATGGCAGTTCTCTCCAAGATCTAAGAATACTTTTCTACCAATCTGTTGTATATTTTCATGTGGAAACTTTTGGGTTTGACTAAAATAGTTCTAAACTTGCAGTTGGAGATAGAGTTAGTGATGGATAATTAGGGATTCTGGCACAGCACCCCTCCTGTTCAAAATATCACAGCTTTTAGTTCCAAATGGTCAACTGCTAAAGAGAAACCGAGACGTCAGGAGCTTTAAGGTTTAGTGCATTAAGGTTGAAAAATGTCTGCAGATTAAGCCATTGTTGGTATCATCATTTAGTGTTAAGAAGTGTTTGGAAAGTGATCGCGTTTGACCTAGTTGAGCCCGTACTGCACAGCCGTGTGATGAAAGCAATATATCACTGTCTTGATGTTCTTTCGCTGGACCTTCAGGAATTCTCCTCCCTCACCTAAAACAGAGCAATGAGAGTCGAGAAGGTTGCGGTGATGGGGATGCTGAGGTGTTCTTCGGAGCTGGTCTCTTGCTGGTTGTGAGCAGCTCTTAGAACTTCCACTAGTAACTAATGAGGGGCAGGAGGGTCGCAAGGACAAATAACCCCCGCCTTCATCTTTTGACACATAATTATCAAATGGTGATGACCAACCCAGAGATGGTTTCTAAAGGTTTTCAAAGTGGCCACTGCTTGGAAAAGTGTGATGTGGTCACGTATAAATAAATGCAGAGCTATTTTTGGTGCTAGGAGAGGGATTAACCCATGCAAGTTGAAGTTACCACCACCTGACAGGTCTTGGATAAAATCCTGCATATTAAGCAGGTATCATCCAGGTCTTGCAGAGGGCTCCATGGTGTTCAAAATCTGCAGATTTCCTCTTCCCTCCCTGTCTCCACTTGGGGACCTGTCTTCCCGAGGCATGGGAAGAGCATCACGGCTGAGTGCCTTCTCCCCTTGCCACTGCCCGCTGTGAGGCGGCGAGGCAGCTCTGTTTGAGAAAGCAGCAGCTGCAGCTCAGACAATCTGTTTCTCTGTTAGCATGGCCTCAGTGCAGGTATGTTTTCCCCATTCCCCGATGTGTCACGGCTAGGAGAATGGTACTGCATGGATGGCACGTGGCTTCTGTGAAATCATCACCCCAGAAGTCATTAAGGCTTTCGTGGGGCAGCTGTTTCCTCGGTGCTAACATGAGTTGGAATTGGGCAGGTGACTTCAGGCCTGGAAGATCTGAGTCCCTTTTTCTCTGTTGCCCCAGCTTTCTCACTCCCTCCTCCCCCTTCCTCAAGCCCAGACTTCTCTCCCTCAGGCACACTGACTCCGTGGAAAGGAGCCAACATTGCAGTGTACCACAAGCAGCTACTGCTGCAGGGAGAGTGGGGGGAAAGGACAGAGTCTTAAGAGAGGGAAATGGCTATCTGTTTCAGCTCAGAAAGATGAAAAGGATGGGAATTCCTGGAATGATTTTTGTTCAGTGCTGCTTTTGCTACATCTGATTTTTCTGACCCCTGTGAAGTCCTCAGCGTGGAGCCACTTTAGCCAAGACATCAAAACATTAGACTTCAAACATTCTTGGGATCCTCCTCTTCCTCCTTTTGCGTGTGTAGTCACGAGGCAGCCAACACGATGCAGGAGCAGAGAGGGAATCTCTTCAGGAATGTGAAGGAAATGTTCTTGATTTTGGCAAAAATCCCTATCCTTCAATTTAAGCTGCTCGGTTCTACCTTTGTGGTGTCTGACTGCTTTCTGTTATCTGGTTGCAGGGAATGTGGAGCAGTTCTTTAACATTTGTCAAAGAAATGGAACATGGAAGTTGGGGAGGCAGCCCTCTGCTCCCACCTCTCACTCCACACCATATCCTGGTATAGGGAAGCTAAAAACTGAAATAAAGCAGGCAGCAAAGCAGGACTATGTTCCCAGCCCTCTGGAGCTTAGGGGAAATACAGTCTGCTTGCCCAGAATGGCTGGGAGCAGGGACTTATCCGGGACTAGGAGAAGTTCTTAGCTGTTGAAGGAGAGCCTCCAGGGGTTTGGTGCTCAACTGGGCAGGTAGAGGGTCCGGATGGACTGGACAAGTGCACGAACAGGTATGGATGAAGAAGAGGAGCTGTAACTCAGGAGGGGTTTAGATTAAAAGGATGAAGCATTTATGTGGTGAGGGGGTCTTGCGTAAAGGCCACTTGCATGGTGGTTCTTGAAGGTTTCTGGAAGGAGCTGAGAAGGACTGTTAGGCTGCGTATGAACTGGCAGCTCCCAGTTGTGTTCTGGGAAGTGTGTGTTTTCCAGTGCCCTGGATATTAAAGAGCACTTAATCAAGTAGTGAGTGCTCCAGGAGCGTGCTGTGGGGCTCGGGAGAAAAGCCATGGTTGTGATTGCTAGATTCTGATGCTGTTGTGGCGGAGCAGAGCTGTGACCCTGGGTGGCTGAGCCAGCACTCCCAGGAAAATGAATCAATGAGAATTGCAACATAAATAACAATTTTGCTGCACTGTCACTTGCTTGTGGAGACTCAGTCTGTTGAATTCCCCCTTTCCCCAGTTTATTTCTTTCCTATGTAGTAGTTTACTTGGCTTTAGAATATATTTTCAGACAAAATAAGCACAAAAAGTCTTGGGAGAGCAATTTACTTTCCTCTTTCCCTTAATGGCTTCCTTTACATTTCTGTCCTCTGCTGAACGCTGCGTGGTTTTATTTCCATTCACAGTCACACCATTCTCTGTCATGTCTTTTCTCTACATGATAAGCAGTTTCAGATCTTCACACCTGATGGACCTTTAACCCATCAACCACTGAGCTACCGACTGAGCTGTGACTTCAAAATAGATACAGGTCTTTGTTTGAAAATGCTAACAGCAGAGCTTGCATAAAAGTGAGTGTGGAAACATATATAGCAGTGATTTGAAGCATTAGAGAACTCTTACATATGTCATTGCTGAAGATTTTAGGGCTTTGGTTTACTTTTTGAAGACAAGTCAAGTTCCCACAGGGGAGGGTTTTCAGGAGTGAATGTTTGACATTATACGCGGCAGAGTCCCTCTGGTTACGTTCCCAAGAGCTGGGTGGAATCTGTGTCTCTTCTGTGAGGGATGTGAAGTACAGTTGCTGTCAGTGCCACTGATGTTTGGGATTTAGCAAGTGTCCCCTTAAGGTAATGCTTAAAAGAAGTAGATGAGCCCCGTGGAACGGGAGAAGGAAGAATTGGAGAGTCCTTCGTGTATTTCTGGGTTCTTGTGTTTGGATGATTTAGGAATACTTGAGGTAGATGGTGCAGCAGAAGAGAGAGACGCTGCTTGGCCCGGTAGGTTGTGACAGAAAGCACAAGTGACAGTGTAGAGAAATGAAATGTGAAAGGAGAGGAAGAACAGCGGTACATCAGAAAGAGCTGGCCTGGGGTGGCGTATTGCCAAGCTTTGCATGCATGGATGATAATCTTAAATTCAGGCGGAACGGGAGGGAAGTCAGCTAAAAGAGAGTTTGGGTGAGCAGGCAGTAGTAAGAAAAGATGGTATCTTCGTTCTGAATTGCCCGATGATGGGGTGGTAGAGGACAACATGGCTGCAGTTGTGGGGGGAAGCTCATGAGGTATTAACTGTCATAAAGCGGGCTGGGGTGCAGAGCAGAGTGAAAGGACAGATGCGTGGAAAGTGCCTACGGCACAAATCCAGCACACACCCCAGAGAGCCTCTGTGTACTGGGGAAGGAGGTCACAGCCTTCCTGGGAGTTCTTGAGTGATTTAATCTTCATGACTGTAGTCACACAGGCAAGAAATCCAGAGAAAGGCTGGGAGGCAGCACGGCCTCCTCTTGGATCTACTGTTATCTGTAGTTAATGAGATTAAACATGTTGCTAATTTTTGCTTCTGCCTTGTTCAGCATTATCACTTCTTTGTTAATTTTGATACTGCTTGTGAGTATGAAGAGTAGGAAAGGGCACATCAGACCTAGATCTTCTCAGTACTGTTTTTTTCTGGCCTGTGCCTTCTGCCACATCCTGCTCCAACAAAGCTGTGCACTGCGTTGTTAAACTTGGTATGATTGTCCAGCTGTTCTGCACAGCTGTACAGATGGGGTTTACAGCGGTTAGCACTGAAATGGGTGTTTAGCACTCTGAGTAACATCTATGATCTTTGCTCTTTGCCCTTCTTCCTGGAAAGTGTGGAGTGCAATGGCTGCTACTGCTAAAGTAATTAGGGGCTTTGGGGGGCTGTTGGTTTTGTTTTGTTAAAAATGTAAGACTCCATCTATAACAAAAATGGCATATTATTGGGAGGGGGGTTGTTAAGAGTGATTAAAATGGAACTCAGCAACTGTGGCTGGCAATACTGGGGAGTGTGTGAGAGAGTCAGATCCTGGCTGACACACTTGCCATCCTGATTCGTTACTATGAAAAGTGCTGGTATGTTTTTTGGAGGTATTGCTCCATCACAGCCTCTGCACAGGAGAAAGGCAAATGTACCAAAATACAACTGGAGCCTGAAAAAAACAAACAGGAGGGTTTTTTTGTGATGGCCATAGCTCTTATGAAAATCTGTGCCTCGGTCTCAGATTGCCCCCCAAACCAGCTCTGGCTCCAGTAGGGCCAAATGTGTCCTATTTGTGGAGATTTCATTGTGGCGAGGGAGCACAGCTCCTGGCTGTAGCATATGGTTCAGAGTTTTAAGAGATCTCTTATATGCTTTGATTCAAAGGTGTAAAGGTGTTAGATACCTAAAAGATCAAGATTATGGGCTTGAATGCATTTTAGTGTTCTACGAGGAGCTGAAGTCAAAGCAGAGGGGAAGTTTAACAGGCTCATGATCTGAGGAGGTGCCAGGCATTTTTACTGCTGACATTTTCAAAAACAGCAAACTTTCACGAGCAAGCTCTGCTCCTTTTGACTGGCCAAGAATTGAAATGTATTAATTACTGAAGCAAAGTCACCTGGATCCTTGTTATCAGAATTTATGAACTCATGGTTGGCAGGAGGGAAGTTTTTGTTGAGGGATTTTTCTCCTCTGTTTTTTTTTCTTTTCCTAATCAAAGGCAAACCTCATATCAGGTACTAGAGTGCAACCTTAAAGCAAAAAGTGTCATAGTTTTCAGGTGGGATTTTAGATTTCCTTTTCCTCAACTCAGAAATTTAGGAATTTGGGGGTTGGGCTAGATGATCTCCAGAAGTCCCTTCCAACTCCATATAGAATCATAGAATCATTTAGGTTGGAAGAGACCCCTGGGATCATCAAGTCCAACCATCAGCCCTACTCTACAAGTTCTCCCCTACACCAGATCCCTCAACACCACATCTAATCTACTNTTGATTCCATGAACAGTAAAACAGATTATTTTAATCACAATCACACATTATTGTAGATATTGATACCATCTGAGGGTTTGGAAAAGCTGGCCTCATGCTGGTTAACCTGAATACACTGCAGGCAGAGTAATGTTGGGGCATCAGGTGAACTTCATGTGTTCTAGGGGCCACAGGTGTCCTACGTTGTGTGCGTGTAGTCACTATAGTCAGAATCCTGCTCCAAGGAATGAGCCAATGGCTTCGGTGGTGAAGAGCATCTCAGCATGGAGCAAAGCCATGTCAAGGACTAGATGTGGAAAGAGAGTGAAGGCAAATCCTGCAGCTTGTCCATTTCTCCTGCTTTTCTGCCTATCCTTGGAGAAAAAAAAGGTGTTTTAAAATGAAGGTAGGAAAGACCTCTAGAGCATTTCCCAATTTTCTTTCATTTCAGATGGTTGTAACACGTGTATTAAAGAAACCAAGGAAAGCAAGGATGCTTTGTAGAGTGCCTGGGTTTCAGGAAAGGGCTTTGCAGCAGGTCTCCCCGGATGCTGAGTATTGACTGCGGGTATTGAATGCAGTTGTCGGAGCCGACTAAACAGCAGTGTTTGGTGGTAGTAGTTGTCATGAGGGGAAGGCAGAGAGAGGAGCAGATCTCTAAGGTTTCTTGTATAAACAAGCATTTGAGGATGTTTCTGTCTGGAAACAGCATGTTAGTAGTTGGTGGTGATTTATTTTTCTTTTAAAATACAATTGCAATACTTTGAATAAAATAGAGGCCGCATGTAGCTGGTTTGTAGCCTGTCACAACTGAGTATAACTGGAATCTTAAGGTGCAAGTAAGGATTATTTTTCCCTCCAAACAGCAGAGCAAGCACAGTATTAAAAGGCAAAGTAATTTTACAGTTGTAAAAACTGTAAAAATGTAAAACTGCATGGCATGCTTTTTAAATCTGTGTATACCCCATAGTTTTGAAAGTGCAGTCCCATACTTTGGACACTGCAGTTCAAATAGATTCATGTAACATTATCAACTTATTTATCAGGAAAGACTAATGGGCATTTTTTGCTTGGTTTTGTGCTTGCCTTCTGTGCTAACCTCATGTGTGCAAGGGGATATGTTTGAAATGTATACTGGTCCACTGCTTTGCTATTTCAGCTGTATTTGCCATATCTCCACTAACATTTGCGAGCAGAGACAGTTGACCTTTGCAGAGTGAATGGCTAGATGCATGTGTAATTAGAGAATTATTAGCGGTATGTCTCATTTATTTACCTCGGGTTGTAGAGCCATATTGAATGCCTGGTGGTGATTTGAATACTGCTACAATAAATAAAATTCAGAACCACACCAACATTATTTTTGAGAGACCTAGTTGATTTGCTGCAGGAGGGAGGCTTGGAGGAAAGCAGTATTTATGTGGTGTGTGCTCTCTGGGGATGGAGAAGTAGGAGTGCTGGGAGAGCTGAATTCTTCAGCAGATTTGCTGTATATCCAGTGCACAAACTCTTACCAAAAAGCGTGTCTCTGTTAACCTGTTCTTTTTGTCTTTGTCCATTATATTTTTTTCTCCTGTTTTCCCCTTAAAATGTGAAGCCTTGTGTGTCAGTAGGAATTTGGGTTTGGAGTGTGACTCTGACACCACACGCAAGCGGTCCTCTCCGAGTCCTCTTCTCTCTCACTCACGCTGGCAGGATACCAAAGATCTGTTGTAGCTTTTGCCATTTCAGAAGATAAGCCGATTGGAAGGCTGGAGAAGAGAGGTGGCCAGAGCAGGGTCTGTCAGTGCAAAGAGTAAACCCCTGGTACTCAGGAGGCTGAGTGAGAGGATTAGTTACCACAGGCAGGAGTGCTGTGAAATGGGGCTTCTTGGCTGAGCTGTATTATTACCTTGTGGAAGCCCACCTCTGGGACTGGCTGTCTACCTGAGCGCTGATGGAGATGCCAGTTAATGCCAGCTGTGGTAGCAGCTTGGACAGCTCTGCAGGGATTAGGATGACAGTTTGCTTCAGTGAAGCCCCCGAGCCGATTTAATTTCTAATAGTCTAAGCTGGATTTGAAAGAAAAGCAGAAAAGGGAAAAACGTAGTGATGACCCACCTGTGCCTACCCCGGTTTTAACCCTTGTCTATAGATTTCAGTACTGAGTAAGTCCAACAGAACTGTATTCTATGGTGGTTTTTTATTTTAAGAAAAAAATAATCCAGTGCTTTCTTTGAGGGGTGTGTGTGTGGATTTCCCCTCTTGCTGGGCTGCCACTGCAAGAAGACACGTTTCTTGCTGCTTCTTGACTGACTGGCAGCACTGATGTGTGAAGAAGAAAACCTTGCTAATTTCAATTCCTTTAGCATTCTACCACAAACCTCGGCCTTATCCTTTTAGAAGAGATCTGGAAACAGCCAAAGATTGTTAACACTGAAGTACTGCAAATAATCAGGATGTAATAAAAGACAGTATGTCCAAGCCCATAGTGATAGCTGTTTCCTCCCCACTTCTTTTTCTTGCATAGAGGAGGGAGGAGATGAAAGAAACATTATCCAAGACTCCTTTTGCCATCAACCCCTCTTGAATAAAGAGCAACTGGAAGAGCTGCTCTGCAACAAATGGTGTTAGTTTCTGTGCATCAGTGTGATTTTAGATTCCAAGGCTTATTTGTAGGATTCAGCATTTTTTAATAGCTACATGCAAAGAGGAAAGAAAGCAATAGAAGTTAGATATCATCCACTTATGCCTGATAAGGCAGAGATTTTTTTTTCCCCAGCTAGAGAAAGAAATAAAGCTATATTTGAGTGCCTATCTATCAGTATAACATGTTGAGGACCCCTAGGACTGAAAGTTTATGTTGGTCTCATTTCTTTTCTGATAATGGAAGGTGAGGAGAATAACATAGAGATTATAAAACTGATTCCCTATTGAAGGAGAACGTTCAAATTCCAAAATTGGTGCAAGTAAGGAAAAGATGCCTGCAGTGTCAGATGCTGCTTTAACGTGCCCCGTGCATTAGATGAGAACTGAGTCTCTAACAGGTCGAATCCAAGCACCACAGCTGTTTGGGGGTAGGAGGAATTGCTGAAGGTTAAAATAAAAAAGCATTTATGGGGGTCTTAATCCCCTATGTAGGGAACAGATAGCAGGTGTGATAGGAATCTCTGCAAGCTGCTCGTCCATGGTCAAGTCAAACAGAGAAGTCATTGCTTCCTGTCCTCAGTCTGTGTCATACCTGTGCCCATGGATCTCTTCTCTCCCTGTTGTTACAATTCCAGAGTCCAGAAATCACTTGCCTCTCCCTGGAGTCCTTAGAGGGCTATTTCCTGTATAGATCAGACCATTAAGGTATGAGGGATCCTGCTGTCCTTCCTTGCTTACACTACACTGAATCGATGGAAAAGCAATTAGAAGATACTGTGTCACTTTTTAGTCTTTTTTTTTTTTTTCTATCAGGAAATTCTGCCTGGGGAGAGATTTGACAGAGCTGGCCTTTCATCATGCACTTCATGCTTTGTTTTGTTTTGCAGGCCTGAGTTAGGCCTTTATCCTAGAATGTAGAGTTGAGGCCTCCTCCTACCGCCAGCCCCTGAATTACCCCCGCATCCTGGAGCTGGAGTGTCTGCTGACACCTGTCCTGCTGTCCCTCCAAAGCAGGCAGAGCAAGCCCCATGGCACAGCTCCCTTCCCTCTCCAGCTTTTCCAGACACTGGGGAGAGTTGTGTGAATCCCTGGAAGTTAGGGTTGTAGAGGACGTTCTTGCTTTTAGTCACCTCTGTTTCTGGTGATCTCCCTGCGAGTAACTGTTAATACTTCTTCATCTGCTTCTTTTAGGCAGTGGTTCAGCAACACTGAGCTCCAGCAAAAAGGTAGCTTTCTGCTGTGTAGCTCCTGTTCCAGATTGTGTTTCCTGACCACAGACATGGGCATGGCCTCCCTGTTATGCAGAGGCTGCTGTTCAGTTTGTGTTGGATCATCGGCTTCATGAAAAACTGGGAGGTGGGGCATGTTTCTTGGGTTTGTCTTGTTTTGAAGTTAGGTCAGTTCATGATCCTGCCCACAGCCCCTTGTGACAAGCTGTGATTCAGCTGAACTGTGTGGGAGCTCTGAGGGGACAACTGGGGGCTCCTTGAGCTGGTCCTGTTTGACAAAGCTCCTCTTTCTTCAAACCAGTGTGAACCAGCAGTTCTGATCGGAAGCTCTGGGTTTGTTCACAGCTACCTCTGCACTTACATAGAATGTCAGGGTAACCTGGTCATAGTCTCATCAAGGCTATTGTGGCAGCGGAAGCACGATCTCTCTTGGTTCTTCAGACTCAGGAAGATGGCAAAATGTCCATTGATGGTTTTTGCCAGTTCCTTAAATTTAATGATAGGCCTAGAATGTCAGTCTGTTTCTAAAGCATCACCTCCATTTAGTAGAAAATGGTGCTTGCAGCCCTGCCTGGCTTTCATTTTACAGGTGTCTGCGTCTCTAGGATGTCTTAGAAGGTGCAGTTATGGCTTCCAGTTTTAGACACAAGGAAAAGATTTAATTTATTTTTAAGGCTCAGAAGGAGAAATCCAAAGGTTAACAGTTGGTTGATACATCAGATGTTGCTTGGTATGTGTATCTGCTCTTTATTTTTGCGTTTCCTTTTCTTTGCTTCTCCAGGTGTCATCTTGACATGAGTACATTCAAGCTTGGCACTAAGGAGTATGTGAAACTTGCTTGTAGGGGTGGAGAAAAGAAACTGCAGCATCCTTATGGGTATCAAAATGCTTTGTAAAAGCTCTCTAAAGAGTGAGAATTGAGTTCTGTGAAACAGTTTTCATAAGCACTTGTTATAAACATGAAAACCCACATCTGTGGGCGCTGTGGAACCACGAGACACACACCTTATAGTGCAATTAACATTAGTGAAGAGACTGGCTGTGTCTAATGAGGAGCACAGGCGAGAAGGGTTTGGACGTGTCCTGCGCAGAAGTGGCATTAATCCAGTAATATCCAAGCAGTAAATTCTGTAATGCTTTTCTAAATGGCCTGGTTAGTCCTCAGGGTGTTTGGGCTTTGTTGCTGCCCGTGTAATTTAATGAACTTTTAAAGAGACCTCTAGGCAACAACCCAAACTCAGAAGGGCAGAGGGGAAAATGCTGATGGACAGTCCTACTGAGCTAGAACACAGCGACTGTGAAGGAAAAGCCGCTGAATGGGCTGATGGCTGAAAGAAGTAAAGCAACTGCTCTTGGACTCGCTAATGGGCTTTTTGTCCAAATTGGAGCCATCTCTTTCTTGAGGAAGTTATTTGTGTTGGAAATCAGGGCACAGGCAGACTGGAGCAGGAAGGAAGAGGCGGATAGTTAGTGATCTCAAAAGGGTGTGCTGGGTGCAGAACGACAGCTGTGGAAGAAGTAGGTTGGCTGGGAGGGCATTGAACTCGGCAAGAAAGCTTCCCCAGCTCCTTGCACCGCTGAAAATCTGGCGTCATGCTGGAGCCTTTGGGGCAGAGCTGAAGGGGCTGCAGGGTGGTCACGGGGGTGAGGTTCGCTGCCTGTTCAGTTGAGGAGCCAGCAGCCCTCTTGGGGCTGCCCATCCCCTCTCACAACCTTTCTGTGCTTCATAAAAATACAGAAATAAGCACTTGGCAGAGGAGTACTTGTCACCCTTTTCCTGTTCCTAGCCTGGAAAAGAAGAGAAACCTCTCAACCTTCTCTCCAGTCGTTCCCGAGTGCCTGAGGTGCATTTCATAGTGTTACAGGCCTTTCCTGCCACGTTACTGTGTCTGCTTTGCTGAAAGGGATGTTCAAGCAGCAAACAAGGGTCAGGTGTTTGGGGTTTTTTTCCCAGTGATACAAATTGGCTGTATTGGAGTCAATCAAGAAACCAGAATTTGCTACTTCCTTCCTGTGACATTTCAATCCCGTGTTTCCCTGTATTGAGAGGTGCCTGTGACACCATTCGTGCCTTGGCTTGGCAATTGGATGGCAAAGCAATCTCATTTTCCTGGGCTGATTCATAGGTCCCTGATGACAGGTTACATGCTAATACTTTTTGTCAGCAATTATCATGCAGTGTGTTTTGGCTGGGGCCTGCTAGCAAACATGAGGAGGAGGAGCTCCAGGCTAAGGCCTGTGAGTGCAGCAGTGATACTCCTTCTTTACCTGTTTGGAAGCAGTTCCCCACAGTTGTTGTAATCCTTTTTCTGAGGTTAACAGGTCAGAAGTGAGTGCTTTTTGCTTGTTTTTTATTCTGTTTCAGTGCATGTGACAGTGCTTTATATAGCATCACTTGTGTTGCTGCTCCATCGTTACAGTGATTATTACTATAGGGCATAAAGTATCAAGCTCAGGTTGCAGCCATATTGTGTAGGAACTGCAGTAAAGAGAGGGGTCTGTCACAAAGTTTTGATGGTTCCTGGAGAGACAAGGCAGAGAAGAAAAGGCATGATTTAGCAATGTGCCCCTTTTGCACAAAAACTCAGTTGTAGAGTCCAACACAGAGCAGTTCTTCAAGTGGGAAGGGACACATTTCTTGTGTACAAGGTTGCAGGGTCAGGAAAGATGAGCTCTTACCTCCCTTCTAGAGATTAGCACCTTTAAAATAAACTGGCCTTGCATGCAACAAAGTTCAACCGTGTAGATATAGTCAAAGGTCCCTTTCTGACCCTGATGGGCTCAGAAATTTGTGTAGTATTTAAGCAGCACGTTCAGATTCTGTGTGAAAGTCCATATTGTTTTAAATCTCACTGAACTTTAGGATTTGCTTGCACCTAAAAGTCTCATCTTCCAGCAGCTGGGGGGCAGGTGGGAGGGTCCTTCGCAGAGGGATTCTCCTCTGTTTCTACATACTGCAGACAAGTAGGAAAAAAAATACTGTTTCTTATCCTGTAGTGGGTGAAATAGGTCTGTCTCCATCTCAGATCCCAAATCTCTCCTCACTGCCAATGGAGGTTCTTCCATTTCCAAGGGACCAATTGTTTCTATGTTCCTCAATCCAGGAAGCTGAACAGCCCAGAGATGGTGAAAGTCTTGTGATGGATTGATGTCCTTTGGCTGGAGAAAGAGCTAAGAGTAGCCTTTGCCACCATCTTTGAGCTCAAATGCATGTGGGTGCCAATTTGAAGGAGAATTGTGCTCACTGACATTGCTCTCTCCTCTTTCTCGTTACAGCTCCTGTACGACAACCCGAAAGCCCGTCAAGAAGTAGAATATCATTGGCGAGCATCAGGGTGTCCCCACATTGTCCACGTCCTGGATGTTTATGAGAATATACATCACGGAAAGAGATGCCTCCTCATTGTCATGGAATGGTATGGAGCAGCAGCAGCCCCCCACCAAGCATTGCTTTCGGAGGGGGTGGAGGAAGTGGGAGATGTGTTGGCTTAGATGAGGGTTAGGTGACCCTCCTGAGCAGCATGAATTTGGTTCGTACAGCAAACACTTTGTGGTCTTTATGGACCTGGTAGGGAAATGTATAGCTGTTCCAGCCATCTTGTGTGATGGAAGAATAAGGAACCTTAGCCAGAAAATAAATTTTCCTTGTATGCCATGACAATTTCCCTCATTAAAGCATTGACTAATTAATACAATCTTGAAAGATATGTCTCTACAAATATGATGCACTTTGACGGTGGTTGGCTGCCAACTTTGGATATCAAACCTATGATCTGACATAATCCTTTTTGCTACTGTTTTGACTCTCACTTTTCCTGTTCTCTCCTATCTGTAATACCACACTTATTGTCTTCTTCACTTGGAACAAAGTAGTTAAATACTCAGTATCTTTGCTTCCTTCTTTCCTTTGTCTTCATCTCCAACCCTTATCCAATACAAGATTACTGTCAGCCTCCCCAGGCCAGTGTACCTGACTTCCCAAGTATGTGTGTCGTGCTTTTGTGATGGGGCATGCTAAGGTGAGGGCATCATAACTCCTTGGTCTTGTTTTATTTTCTGTTTATTCCATATCAGATTGGCTATGTGCATTGATTCAAGTGAGTGTGATGTTTAGGAAGCATTGTCTTAGGAGGCCTGTTAACACCTTCTAATCTGCTCCTGCCAGGTTTCTGTGTGATTATATGGTTGCATAGTCAGGTGTTAATTTGCTCTTTTCTGCTTGTGTAAGGTGGGGTTTTTGTGTTCTTTATTTCAGCATGGAGGGAGGAGAGCTGTTCAGCAGGATCCAGGAGAGAGGAGATCAAGCTTTCACTGAGAGAGGTGAAAGAGCACAAGTTTCATTTTTAAAGTTTGTGAGAGATTGCTTCTCCCTTTCTCTGTCCCCTTGCTTAGCTTCCCGGCATGAGTTTGGCTTTCATTTGGCTTTTGTTTGTAGCTTTTAAAAATTCTTGGGTTTTTATTGTCTATCCAACTCTGTATTAAATGGTTATTTTTAAAAGCTTCTGAAAATCAGGAATTGCCAGAATCGTCCGAATTCAGGCACAACGTGGGAGGCTTGGAGGTTCATTTCTGAACCACTGCAGCCGCTGTTACTCTAGTCTCTGGTCTCCTGCCAGACCACCTCGACCATGATGAGTGCAACTCCTACTGTGATTTCTCTTCTGGCTGTCCCTCAAGCAGCACCACTGTGCACAGCTATACTGTCAGGTGATGAATATAATGAGCAAATCGCATTTGATGAAACGTCTCTTATTCAAGGGGTTTAAAGTACTACTTGACAGGAAGTGTTATTAGCCCCACTGTAAACAAGCCTGCTCATCTATCACAGGCACTATGTGCAAGCTGAAAGACCTGCTATGAGTCAGTGACAGAGCTTGCAATGGAATGCTCTGGGCATTTTTATCATCTTTGCCCTCTGTTATTTGCAGAGTACCAAAGGTCTCCTTAGAATCACAGAATCATTTAGGTTGGAAGAGACCCTTGGGATCATCCAGTCCAACCATCAGCCCCACTCTTCAAAGTTCTCCCCTACACCAGATCCCCCAACNTGTTGAGAGAGTTGTCTTGCCCACTCACAACAGACAAGAGTTCCTCAGGAGTAAAAATGTTAGTGTTTGTAACCCACATTGTGACAAAGTGATTAGAAGAAGAATTTACACCCGAGCTTGTGAATTACTGTGATGGTTTTGCAAATCTGGTATAGAGGCCAGGCTTATTTTTTTGATCCTGGGTTTCTTCACATGGGATGAATCCTTGAAGCGTGTCATGGTCTAACCCCAGCCAGCAATTAGTTCCAGGCAGCTGCTCACTCAGTCCTCTCAGTTGGGATGGGGGAGAGAACCAGAAGAGTAAAAGCCAGAAAAAGCTGGTGGGTTGAGATGAAGACAGTTTAACAGGTAGAGCAAAAGCTGCGCACGGAAGCGAACCAAAACAAGGAATACATCCACCGCTTCCCTTCGGCAGGCCGGTGTCCAGCCATCTCCAGGAAAGCAGGGCTCCATCAAACATAACAGGTACTTGGGAAGATGCCATAACTCCAAATGTTCCCCCTTCCTCCTTCTTCCCCCAGCTTTATATTCTGAGCATGATGTCATGTGCTATGGAAAATCCCTTTGGTCGGTTGGGGTTAGCAGCCCCTGCTGTGTCTCCTCCTGAAATTTTGTGTGCTGCCAGCCTATTCCCTGCTAGGGTGGTGTGAGGAGCAGGAAACACCTCAATTGCTTAGTGACAACCAAAAACATTAGTGTGCTACCAGTGCTGTTCTCGTCCCCAGTCCAGAACACAGCAGTATACCAGCTGCTAGCAAGAAAATCAGCCCCATCCCAGCTGAAAGCATGGCAAAATGGTATGAAACTCATGTAGGAAAAACAAGCATTTTCAGGAACTTTCTTTGTTCCTCTCTGAAATGCAAGATTCCGGGAGGGAAACTGATTCATGGTCACTAGTGATTCCTGTCTGCTAAGGACATAATTTTTCTACTTGAAGTGTGATTGCATAACATTTATAAATACTTACTCAAAAACCACCTAGGAGTGTTAAACAGACAAACCACCTTCACTCTTTCCTGAGATAAATGAGCCTGTTTCCACTGGATTCTTCCCCAGGTTCCCCTGTTTATGCATCAGCCACAACTTCCCATTAGGAGCCAGGGTTTTAGCCTGGAGGCTCAATGAAGAGGAAGAGTGTTTCTCCTTTGGGATTGTCATTGCCTGAGATTGTGTAATTCCAATCTGAAGGCATGTTGCAAGGATCCCAGTTTGCAGTAGCAGTGAGGTTTCTACCTTTGCAGAAAACAGAGGATCAGGTTGAAGTTGCTGATTCTATTTCCCTGCCAGTGGAGGTGTAACAGAATGGTTACTTGGTACAAGGGGAATGTCACTCCTCCCTGCTCCGAAACCTCTCCCTGTGTAGCTCAACCCTTCCAGACTTCAGGAGAACTGCTGTTGCAAGGCAGCTACTGAGGTTATGTTAGATCTTAGAAACATGTTATTTCAAAGGTGGCAGTTTGGGCTTTGCAGAATAAAACCCTTGATTTTGTTTCTCCTGAGGAAAAACTTCTAAAGACGGTGAGGAATGACGATGCAACCTCTCCTAAAATTACTATATTGTTATGTTGCTCCATTTTTGGAAAATCTCTTACCTCCTCCTATTCCCCCTGAACTAGAAGCTGAAAGTTAAACTTCTGTCTCAGACAACCATGGACGTGTTCTGGACAATCAGAGATGTGTCCGGTTTGGGCTCCTTTCCCCACAGTCTTGCATGTTGCTTGTGTACCTGCTCTGCTCTTGCTGCTTTTCTGGTGAGCAAATTATAACACAAATTTACAAGCTCATGAAAAGCTGGAGTCTCAGCTGATGGGTTGCAGTGCCTGCTCAGGAGGAGGGCTGAGCAGCCGGGGAATTAGGGGGTATGGTTGCCTGCAAAACCAAAACACAGCTGTTAGGGCTAATTTTAGGTTTTCTACCCTTGACACTAGCCCTATATTCCAGCAAGCTGTTTGTAAGTCATAAGCATTCCCAGGCATGTCCCTGAGTTACAGTGGGAATGTTAATGTGACCTTTCTCTAAAATTGTATTTATAGAGGCCTCTGAAATAATGAGAGACATCGGAACAGCCATCCAGTATCTGCATTCAATGAACATTGCCCATAGAGACGTCAAGGTGAGGCCTGAAGGTGTGTGGGCACGGAGAAAAGAGCGTGAGGCAGAAAAGGGAATGGGCAGAGGGGGTTTAAATAGAACTGGGCGTACAAGCAGAGGATCAAAGCGTTTCTGGTCCTCTGCCAGCGTGAGAAGGGATCTGTTCACAACCGGTTTGCAACTAGTTAAAGGTCAGAATATTGGTGTGTGTTAGTGCCTTCCAATTGTGTACAGAATGCAGAAGAATCCGGTGGTAGTCAGATGGTTAATTAAAGAGGTACTACCAACTTGCAATCCAGTTAATTAACTGGAAGATAACGCTGTCTGAAGTGAACATATACTAGACTCTATACCTCTCTGTACAGTCTTTGCCAGTTATTAGTTGTTTTCAGAATCATACTTGCCTAAAAAAAAACAGCAACCCAGAACACACAAATGAAAAAAAACCAAACAAACACCAAAACTCCCTTCAAAAAGAGGAGAAACTGTGAATATGGGAGTAGTAATACCAATTCCAGGCATTCAACCCACTTTAATAATATGTGTAAATATTCGGGGCAATGGGAAGATCGCAGGTACTGCCATGTGGAACAGTGTGTTTTACGAGTGAAAGTCTGAACCCAGCTCTTGTAGAGACTCAATGAGGTTTGTAGGTTTGTATTTTGGTTTCATTATTTAAAGCGTGAAGCATAAGCACAGACAAAACAGCTGCACCGAGGGGTGTCCGGCGGAGGGATACGGCGGTGTGATGGAGCGTGCTGCAGAGCAGGTCATGGAACAACACACTGGGACATCTGATTTATTCCTCAGTTCAGAGTTTGTCCATTTTCTCCAGATGTTTCTGTGTGCTGAGCTGGAGGCAGAGCTGCCATTGCTGGGTGTCAGTGTTGGAGGGTTCTTTAGGTAGGAACTGGAGAACGGCTTAATGGTTCAGAGATGTAAAATCCATTCACTTTTGTGGAGCAATGCACCAATGTTTGTCACCAGTACAGAAACTGAAGCACTTAGCCCCAAACACCACCTACACACACTGAGTGAATTAATGCAGAAATGGTTCAAATTGCTTAATAGATCCTAGATCCTGGGTTTTTTTCAGTCCTCCTTCTCTGTGTCCCTAAACGCTAGTAACAGGTGTAGGTGAGAGGGCACAGCTTCCGAATGACTGAGAAACTGGAAAACCGGCAATTGCAGATTCTGGACAAGTCCTGTCATCCCTGTTCTGCACAAAAGCTTGTACTTCTCTCTGTTCCACTTCTGTTTTTTGAGAGCCTTTATGGAGTGTGGAGCAAGAGTGGAATCAACTCAGGTTTCAGGGGACGGAGGAAGGGGGGAGCAGGAAGGGGACTATGTATGTATCAGTTCATTCTGATGGAGTTACATCAGTTGCTCATAGAGAGTTTGGATGATGACTTCTCTGGTCTTCCACCTCAGCTTCTGGAGTGCGGCACAGAGTGCAGAGCAATCCCAGTCAGTGCAGTTCTCTCTGTCAGAACTAGAGAGAGGTTGAAGAAGCCAGACTTGACACCCATTGCACCTGATGGAGAGTCTCGTGATGTGCTCTCCTAACTACCCCGTTGAGAAGGATGTTGATACTTAGTCCAAGTACAAAGGCTACATGTTGGGAGGGAACTTGCTGCATGGTGTGGTGGGGATGTGAAAGAAGTAGAAAGACCCAGATGCTGGTTGTGATCCAGGCACGTAGGAATGGTTTGACCTTTCAGCTCATTAGAGACATCTCTTCATTGTCCCAGTTTATCCTTTCTCTTGGTGGCCTTTCAGCCTGAAAACTTGCTCTACACGTCTAAAGAGAAGGATACTGTACTCAAACTCACAGACTTTGGCTTTGCCAAAGAAACCACTGTACAGAACGCGCTGCAGACCCCCTGCTACACTCCTTATTATGTGGGTAAGTTATCCAAGATGCATTTCTTTTGTGTTTCAGTCTGTCATTTCTCCCCATCTTGTGGGCCTGTGGATTGTGGGAATGGATGGGAAATCTATCCTAGATGTCAATGCAAAGAGGTAGCCTGTAGAATTCAAACTGGGATACAGATCAAACCTAGTCTGGTTCCAGTACAGTTCAGTGCTCCTGCTTTCTTCCTTGGTTGCAGAGGAAACAGCCTTAGCAGGGGATGCAAATGATGATCAGGGAGAACATATTGCCTCTGATTACACTTGAAGTAATCCTGATGTTTCCTCTGAATGATGCAATAAATGCCATAATTTGAACTCAGCTTCATGATTATTTGGGTGTTTCCTTGCAAAACTTCTTTTGGCTTAACTAATGCAATGAGAGAGAACAGGGAGAGCATTGCCTCAGCTGTAAAGCTGCTTAAAGCTGGCAAGTGGAGGAATTAGCAATAAAAGACCAATGTGAGTTAATCACAGCTGAATTTTTGCCTGCCTTTTGTCCAAAGACGGAGCACTGTGTAGTGAACGCCACAGCAGACTGCCCTTGATGCGCTCATTTTAGTCTTTGGGCTTTGAGTTAATAGTCATTCACCATATGGTAGGACTGAGGCAGTCTGCACCTAGAATTTCTTTGGAAGAAAAAGGGCTTCAGTTTTTGGAAGAATTAGTTCTCTTCTGCAATGTAAGTTTCCATAGTTGTTGGTTTTTTAATATTCTTATCTGTTGTTAGTAGATAATTATGGTAGCAGCATTTTTTCTGGTGCTTTCTTCTATATTTTTGTAAGCTGGGATTAGTGATAAAGCGTTAAGGAATTTATGCATATATGTTTTGCTGCCTTTGTATATAAACAAGCTGACATTTCCCTTCTCAACACTTTTGTGTAAACCAGTATGATTGCTTGTATGTTTAGAGGATCATTTTCCTCAAAAAATCAAGCTTCCTGCCAGTGCACCTGCCCCAGGGGGAAGATAAAAAATCCCCTCTGAATGTATCTCTCTATAATTTTGTAACTTAGTGAAAAAATATAACACTCTGGAGGCCAAGGAAAAATACAGCATTCTATAATTGCTGTAGCTAAACATGCTCCACCTAGGTTGCATTCCAAATTGTATCATGGCTCAAGGAGGTCCTTTCTGTTCTGATTTCTGGAACATATGCTCCTGCCTCTTTCAGTGCAGTGTTTCCCTGCACATATTTAGCTAGAACTCCTTCTGCTTTTCTGTAATCCTAGTACACTCCTGAGCAGACAGACACTAAGGTGAGAACTAGGGCATTTTGCCAGCTCTGTTCCTCCTTTTTAAAGCTACATTAGATGTGTTTAGGAACTCGTCAGTAGAAAATACTACCCAGTTCCTGCAGTGAATTGCATTTTTTTAACGCCTCCAATATTTGTTGTTGAAGTGTGCTGCAATTTCTAAGGTGATGGAGAGGAAAGGTATCTGGTACTCTGTTAATTTCTGATTTTAATCTCCTTCAGCCCCAGAAGTCCTTGGTCCTGAGAAGTATGACAAATCATGTGACATGTGGTCATTGGGTGTCATCACATATATCCTGTAAGTACTTGGGAAGAGGTGTGAGGAACAGAGAGAAGACACATCTTGTTAAATCTATGCTTACAAGCAATTAGTCACTAGAATCATGCAACCTGCAGAAGACTATAAGCTTGTGTGGGACTTTTTAAGAGATGAAGGGACTTTCATAGCTGTAAGAGCTCTTTTGTCCACTCTTACAGCCTGTGTGGGTTCCCTCCGTTCTACTCAAACACCGGTCAAGCCATTTCTCCAGGGATGAAGAGAAGAATTCGGATGGGGCAATATGGATTTCCCAACCCAGAGTGGGCTGAAGTGTCAGAGGAAGGTAACGCTGCTCGCTGCTCCTGATGAGTGTGTGTGGCATTGTGCAGTGGTGGAGTGCTTCCAAGAGAGTATTTTTAAAAACCTGTCCTAGGTTTTGTTTCCCTTTCTTTTAGAATTTAAATTAATTTTTTCTAAGGTGATACAGAGAATGGCTGGGAGCTCGGACATTAGCCAGCAACCTATGTACTCCAGAAAGTAAATGACTACTGAAAACTTTCTTTCAAATTCCAGCTAGGGCTAGTGAATGCTGAGATTAAACTCAACAGAAACAAAAGTCTTTAATCCTGAGCAAGGAGGCTGCCAGGACAGCTGCAATGCAAGCTGAGATGGATGAAAGGCAAACTGTCGTAAGAACTCATTCAGTCTTTGCCCTCCTTGGTGACAGAGACAGCAAGGATGGCAAGTTTTCATGCTAGCTCTTGGTGATGTAGGAACTTGCCAGCCACCACTTAAACCAAGGTCAACTATTTATTTTGTGTAAGTCATTGGCCAAAAGCTGCTGCTCTTCAGCTGTGACCTGGATGGGCTCAAAGCGACGTCCTGAGAGTGCCTGTTTTTTATTTCCTCTGATTCTGACAGTCTTATAATCTGGAAGTCTCACCTGCCCATCATGTTAGAGAGGAAGGTCAGCAACCTCTGGGCACATCTGTTTTTTTCTAACAGGCCCTTCATATTGCTGCTGCTTGTGTCCTATTACTGTCTGCTCTTTAGCAATAACATCATCATTGGATAATGCTGTGATCTGTGGCATTTTAACCCCTCACTGGATCTTATGGCTGTGTGTGCAGCATAGACTACTGAACATTAATAAGGAGAATGTCTCACTTACAGGTTTCTGGCTTAATATTTTCTCTGCCTTGGGTCTTGTTCATATCACAGTAGTTATTAAAATGCATGGGGTGGTTGGTGAGAGAACATGCACAAGTTTGTAGGGTTTCTGCGTGCTTGCCTGAATGAAAATGGTGCCCTATACCTTTGAACCGATTAAAATCAGCTAGTTTATACAAAATAATTTAGGGTGATCAGGCACTTTCAGCAAAGACTGCTTCTTTTTACCCTCCTTTGTACCATTCTTGTCATGGTTTTCTTTATCTAGTCATTCCATCATTGCATCAGCTATGGAGACTTCCTCTAAATTCCCTTCCAGCTTCCTCTAATCATCTTAATGGGCTCTGTTTGCTGTCCCCTCCTTTTGCTTCATTGTTTCCTTGTAGTTTATAGACCGTACACAATCTCTACCGTGAAACTCCTTTGCAGCATCTCTCAACAAACTAAAGTCTCCACTTGTACCTCTGACAGCTTCCTACAAGCATTTAGTCATCTTGCATTCAATGTTTCTAAAAGAGAACTCTTATGAAAAAGTTCTTCTAGGTTCCCCCAAGGAAGTTATACCTAAGTCTTTCTAAACAGCGTCCCTTGGATGCAGTGTTTCCAGTCTGTCTGCCCTCATTAATGAAACTCTTGTCTAGGCTCTCATCATCTCATATCTCCGTCCCTGAGTACTCTTGCTTTGGCAGATACCACATTCACAGAAAGCTGCTGCAAAGCCTGTTTGTGCAATCCATTTCTTTGGCTTTGTGGCCTTTTAGTGGCCTCTCAGTTGTCAAAGAAAAGTTTATTGTCCTTTTTTGCTGCAGCCTGTGCTAGTTATTGTCTTCTATCATTTCTCAAACATCAGCTTATGCATTCATTCATCCTATAATGCCAAGCCTGTCTCCATCTTTCAGACAGGCAGCTTGGCAACCTTTTTTTCCCTCCATTTCTCTTTTTCTCAAGTTCTTGCTCTCAAAGCAGTTGGTTTGCTGATGGCGACAGCATAGCTGGAATCCCTCATCCTTTATTTTTCCTTTTTACCTCTTGTTTGGATGTTTCATGTTCTGTCTCTTTAACCTACCACACCGTGTATGGCTTCTTGTACCTGCACATGTACATGGTACCAGCAGTAAGTAGGTGGTTTGAGTTCTGCAAAACTATCTTTCTTCATTCAGCAGGTCTACGTGTTCTCAAGGTTATTTGGGAACACAGCAGTAAACTACAACATGCCCTATCGGTCCTGTTTTTCAGCCAAACAACTGATTCGCCATTTACTGAAGACTGACCCAACGGAGAGGATGACAGTTTCTCAGTTCATGAATCACCCTTGGATTAATGTAAGTTTCATATCTCTTTTCACAAGATGGATTCTAACATGCACAACTTACCTAGAGCTCCACACAGCACAGTGAAAGAAAGGATAACTTAATAACTCAGTTAACCTACTGAGCCTGTAGAACCACAGTTATTCTTGGTGTTACCAGAGGACACAGGGAGAGAGACGCCTACAGTGAGCATCCTTGGAAGCAAAAGCCGAATGTATCTGTATCTTCTGTGAGCAGGCAGTCACTGTTGACTCTGCAGCATATGCATGTGTTACTCTCTTTAAAAATATAAAAATAAACTGTACGTACTTACTTCATCGGTGCAGGATTTAGAGAGCTATTATTAGTGGCCTCAGGCAGCATTGTGCATAGCTGTGTTAGTGTGAACACACTTCTGTGCTGAGTGGGAATTCTCATCCTTGGCAGAGGCTGGAAACGCCTGGGGGAGGAGCAAGAGTCTGGGCTTAGTGCCCTGAAAGAGGTTGCCAGATAGGGTGGTACACGGGGCTGTCAGTGGTCCCAGGTCAGGTTTGATTTGATGATTTGGTTGAATTTTACTTTTCCTTAAAAAAAATCTTTTGGGGAAAAAAGGAGACTGTAATAATACAATATTAGTTATTTTGAACAAGGGACAAGAATCCCAGGAGCTATCAGGCTGAGGTTCGGGATATCATCTCACTTAAAATAATAGATCATACTTCTCATGTTTATAATAGATCATACTTCTCATGTTTATAATAGATCATACTTCTCATGTTTATAATAGATCATACTTCTCATGTTTATGATAGATTATACTTCTCACGTTTGTGTGTAGAAGGCACCGGTCTTGTTCTAACTGCCCAGAAACTCATCAGCCAGGAACAGAATCACTTGTGCTGCAGAATGCACTTTTTCCCCCGTAGTGCTTTACCTGCCTGTGCTCATCCCCAGAGTAAGGAGCAGAACCAGAGGTGTAACTAGTCAGCATTTCTGTAACGCCTGCTTGGAGATCTGAAAGCCCTTAGAATCATAGAAATGTAGCTGCGTAACATCCTGATGAAGTAGATAAATGTCTTCGTGTAGAGTTGTGAAAGCTGAGAAATTAAGGTTACAAAGACTCTGTAGAACTGGAACAGAACCTAGACAATATCTCTAAGTCTTTTTTAACCAAATAAAAATGTAATCACTGTTCAGAATAAAAACCTCCAGCTTTAAGTGTTTGAAGACCCAAGAAGGAGGTGTTTCAGAAGTCAGCAGGCAATGAATTTCACAGAATAAGTGCCTAATAGCTAAGGAAGCTACCACCTACAGCGACACATGTTCCTTGAAATACACATATAGCCAATTAATGAGGAGGAGACTAGAGACAAAGTCTATAGGCTCTGCTGCACCAAAGAGCCGTGCTAGAATTCCTGGGAGAATGCTCTTGGAGCTGCAGATAGGCATTGTTTTTTCTGCTGAACCTATTGTTCCCATTGAGGCAGAGCGAGGGAGAGGGAAAAAAGACCAGCATAGCGAATGTCTGTGTTCTTCCTTTTCCTAAATCCCCAGGTGAGGAACATGTGTGGGGAGATGCCTTGCAGAAGCAAGGAGGATGCTTGGCTGTCCTCTCTTTTATTTTATTTTTTTACTTACATGGATGGCAGAAGTATTATTGTGGACTAGGCAAAAATTTTCAGTTTAGGTGGAGGACATAATCCTCTAGTTAGCTTGTAGATAAGATCTATTTAACAAGAAGTAGCTCATACCAGATAGAAGGGCAACTTCAACACCTGCTCAGGGACACCATTAAAGCCAGTCTGCTGGTTTTCCGTTTCCTTCCTCCAGCTGTACTTGATAAAACTATACCCTGGCCAGCCACAGCCCTTTTCCAGAGGATGCAGGAGTCATGGTCTCTGCTTCCACTTGTGTAACCGCTGCAGTGGTGCTGTCAGCGCAGTGGAGTGTAAGCCCTGCTTACCATGTAGTGCTTTGTTTGCAGTGACACACAGGGACCTCCTTAGACTTTGTTGATGTGCAGCTGTGTCTGGTGTGAGACACCACAGCAGTGGACAGCAAGTTTGTGTAGAAAGCATAAGGGGCATAGAATATGAATTTATAGTTTGGGTCATGGACTGGCGAGAACTACTATGATTCTTGCTGAATTTAGCAAGGGAACTGTGCTTTGTGCTTTAGAAATTGTACCTTACTCTAATTTAAAGTGTCTACTGATCTTTCGTGGCAGGTGAGCATAGATCTCAATTTTATGTAGAAGAACATTTCAAGCAATATTCTATCTTCTGAATTGTGCCTTACTCTGAATAATAGTATGATTTTTTCTTTGGGGCACACTGATGGTCTGATAAATGGGTAACTCGGTTAATGTACAAGAAGATTTCTCCAATGATAAATTCTACAAGATAAAGGTCAAATTAACAACTTTAAGACATCAACTAATGAATAGTGAAACAACAGTTAAAATCTAAGATGTACATAGCAGTTTATTCAACACAGGGATATTGGTTGGACTGGAAGGGAGCAGAGTGAAACAAACTCAGTGCTGATTTCTCTCTCCTTTTGTTCTTTAAAAATACCATCGTGGGGCAACTACAGTTCTTTTCTACCTCACACATGAACTAGCTTGTGGAGTGATTGAAAGCATGAATAATGAGGGCCACCGAAGGACATGAGATAAACTTTTATGCCCTCCATACATATAGAAGAGCAAGCAGTCACTTCTTCCCAAATGTGATTTTGCAGAACGCTTCTTTTGGTCTTTTTCCCTTTTCTCAGAGATCAATGGCAGTGCCACCAACTCCTCTCCATACTGCACGAGTCCTGCAGGAGGATAAAGACCACTGGGATGAAGTTAAAGTGAGTCAGTTCTGGTTTCTCAAAGTCAAGTCTGATAAGAGATGAGATGGGTTGGCATCTCTGCCCATGCTTATTTCCTTGGAGATGATGGGCATTTTGAATACAACCACGTTAACCAAGGGAAACATAAGCAGTCCTGGTTAGAACAGTAGTGTATGTGATAAGCATTTTTTAAAAAATGCTATTTGAGCTTCATCTAATAGCTAAATACCAACAAAGTAGATGTTTATGATCAAGGTTATTAATAGAGTGCTGCCTGCTGAGCCACTGTACGTAACCACAGAGCAGAAGGGACAGTGTTGAGGGAGCTTGAAGTTCATTGCAGTGAAGTGAAGAATATGATGAAAATGCAGAGGGACGGGATGGGAGGGTTGAGCTGCATTCTGGTTTTCTACTCTGTTCTCGTATTGTAAACCAACATTAAGTAAGTTTAGCCTTGTCTTGTTGTGACATTTGGCCAGGGGAGATAAAAATATATCTGTCTTTCCCTTAATCTAACCAGGTGCCTCACCTACTGTTTGTACTGATGACAGTTGAGTACTTCCTGCACAGAGAAACTATAGGGCAGACTAAAAGTTGTTTGCAAGCTTTAACTCTTTCCTGCTGGCCTTTATCAGGTTGGCATGCTTTTACAATTAATCCTGACTTTTTTGCACTTACAATGCTTGGCATTTTGATAATTGCAATGTTCCTGTAGTGTATTTTACTGATTACTGACTTTCTTTAAATGATGTCTGAGCTGTTGAACCACACAATGGTAAACTACCACAGGACCTAGGCAACACTTGCCTCTCGAGTCAAAGAGGTGAAACAGTTTCACGTACCATTTGTCATCTCTGTGTTTCTGAGAAATTCTTGTGCTTTGCACAGGTCCCTCGAGCCGCCAGCATTCATGTAAAATTGAATCGTTTTTCCTTTCCTGAACTGAATGCACGGACATTCATTTACTTGAGCAGATTTTTGCTTTAAGCCTTATTCAGAAGTTTAAAATTTGCCTGCACTTTTACATTAATTCACACTAAGGGAGCTTGTGAGTTTGAAGCACATACTTTTAAACAACTCTGTTTGGACTTGCTGTTCTGGTTCCTGCTGACCTTGTTTGGTACCAGAGCGGGGAGAGCAGTGGCCTGACTCCGGGGTAAGAAGCCCAGGCTCAGTAGCTGGTGAAGACTCAGATCCAGCCAGTAGGAAATGCTGGGCATAGGGACATGGTGGAATTCAGGCCAGCAGAGTGTGGTCCTGCTTGCTCACGTACAAAACACTCTGGGAATAGTTCCTCCTGAATGAGCCCATCAGTAGAACAAAGCCTTTAGTCATAGTCCAGTGCAGCAGAACGGGCTCAGCTGATTCTAGCTGTGTTGGAACAGAGGGTTCCTTTTTTGTGCATCCATCTCCTGGCAGCTTTGTGGGGTGGCTGCGCTCTCAGCCTTTTCAATAAATTGCTTCCTTGGTTTCAGGAGGAGATGACCAGCGCTTTGGCTACCATGAGGGTGGACTACGATCAGGTGAAAATCAAAGACTTGAAAACGTCCAACAACCGCCTGCTGAACAAGCGCCGCAAGAAGCAGAAGCAGGCAGGCACCTCCTCTGCAGCCCCAGGGTGCAATAACCAATGAGGAGAGAAGCCAAGGACCTGTGGGTGGAGGGTAAAAATTAAAATCAGTATGATCAACTCGGTCCGTACCACAAAGGCAGTGAGACTGTGAAGAAGCTGTCCTGCAAAGGGGGAGCAGTGTGAAAGATTACACTTTTATAAATTGAATCAAGGTTTTGCTTTTAAAGGCTAATGTATATGTCATGGTTCTGTTGCATTTTGCTGGGGAAGGTACAGTAATACCAGAGACATTATGGGGTTTTGGTTTGGTTTTAACTATATTGGATGAGAGGAGAGAACTAAGGCACTCAGGCTTTAACAGCCATCTACAAGAGTAACTTCTGCCACTGTTTTAAACTTAGGAGTAGAAAAAATGCCAAGTAGTTCTGCTACTAGTGTTTTAGTAGCTCAGCAATAAGTACTGAGAAAGGAGAAAACTGTCACTGCTGATTATGTGAGTGGCACAGGTGCCCTTCTATTATGGATACATCTGGACAGCGTTTCATGCTAGGATTGGTAATAATCAGTATTTCCAAACTTACCTCCTGTAGTTACAGAATATCACCTAAACAGCACACAGTTATTCCTGTTAAATCCTGTTAACAGCAAAGGCTGTTAAATGCACAGAAAAAATGCATCCATACATTTCCATTAAAGTTTTCATGTGGTCTCATAGTCTCATGTGAAGATTTGAGTTTCTTAGAGATTCTCATTTAATAACATGTACGTTTTCTAAACTGTAACCGTTATGTCGTGTCTATGCCACTGTCAGATCCCTCTCTTGCAGTGTTTTTAATTTAAGTAGTACTTTATATGAAGAGTTTTAATAGGGATTTAATTGGTTGAAAGTATCCTGCAGAGAATATTGCTGTTCCTCTTGGATCTGTGACCTCTAGGACGTACAGCTGGACACGCAGTTGTGTACAAGAGACTGCTCTAGAAGACAGACTTCTGAAAGTCAGGAAGAAGTGACAAATGCATGTTCTCTGAAAGGACCCCGGTGTCTGCCAACATCCCTTCTGGTAATTACTGGTTTGGTGAGGTCAGGGCGGGGAGGATGCTACTCTATTTGCAGTGTTTTGTCAGTGTTTCTGGTTCCAAAGATTTTTGCCACCTAAGGGAGATTACATATAAGTATATTCACTCAGTGTTTTTTTCTATTCTAATTCTTGTTTTAAGGGATTCTAGTCTTGGTTTACTAATCTCTTCTACTTTGTGATCAAAATATTTCCTCTCACTGTATTTTGGGTTTGGTTGGTTTTGTTTGTTAAGTTGAGATGAAGCAAAGATTTGTGAAAGTGTTATCAGAGTCTAGGATGAAAATTAGGTGCTTCCAGTGATGCAGGCAAGAACTGCTTTGTGATGGGTGCAGAGAGTACTGGTGTGTCCATGGGCTTGGAAGAATGTTAAAAGACAAAAAGGCAAACAAGGCTTCAGAGAGGATCTGAATCACCAAATCTGACTGTCACAGATTTTTGTTCCCTCCAACAAAGATCTGCTCGAGGCTTTGGACCTTGTCTGGGGAGGCCTGTTCCCATCTTCACAGTGGTGGATGAGACCTCCATTCTTCTTTGTGAACCGGTCCTAGGGTTTTATAAACTGATTTTAATAAATTGTGCTACGACATTCCTTCCTCCTGGCATCCCTGGTTTTGTTGAGCCGGTGCAGAGTTGGCATTGCTTTGCGAGGTACATCTGTGCTAAGGGGATGGGGAAGGGGAGAAGGGAAGTGTTCAACGATGTCCACAATTCAAAGGCTGCCCGACTTTGAGCAGTTTTTAAGATGTTTTTAAGTATCAGTCTCTGCAAAGATGTGTTTTTAAATTATTTCATGTCTATCTAGGCATCTCTATGGTTGTAGTATGTCCTGTATACGTTTGTTTTATCATATTACTCCAATGAATTACACAAATATTATTCACTACCTATAAATGGTAATACAACACATGAAGGGTTGTGATGTACTCGGGGGGCTATGTTGGGATTAGAGCCAAATCCAAGTTTCTTTCCCTTTTTGCAAATCTTTTTGAGGGTGTTATGCACATCCCACCTACCTTCCCACCACAGTGCTCCATCAGGGTGACACCTGCTCCCACTATCCCAGTTAACAGGGCAACCCCTGTATAACGTAGTGACATCCTGGCTGCCTTGGGCAGTACTGAAACTGGTGCAGCCCACGGTTCTGCTTCTCTCTTGCCCAGAGTTTAGGCAGGAGCTTTTAGTTTCCAGCTGGTGCTTTCTTGTGTGTCAGTTCAGTCTGAAGCCTGAGGGCACGGATCTGTTCCTGAGTAGTTTTCCATGGGGGACTGCGGTTTGGAAGCTGGGGTGATAGGCTGATGTGCTTGGGCACAGCACCTTCAGCTTTTAGGCCCTGAATAGTAGGACAACACTATCTCATTAAACTTGGACTAACAGTTCTTGCGTTCTACCCTGCAGTGACAACATCCAGGAATACTGTAAAGCCCGACGGGACCATGAGGAGGGCCTGAAAATGGCAGACATGGAAGTGTATGCAAGTATTGTAGAGACGTGTTTGTGCTTGTTTTGCAGAAGAGAGGAGGCAGCTCCCTGGGAGGCGGGCAGCAGCTGACGTGCAGCGCAGGGAGCCTCACGCTGCTGCCCCGCTCCTCCCGTAGCTGCCTTCTGTAACATGGCGGGAGCAGGGGATGAGAGCCCTGTCCGTGTTTTAGCCCCGTCTGAGTCAGCTGGAGCTGTGAGAATCTGCCGGGGAGCAGGTTCAGGTTCGGGGGCTGTGCTTGTCACCCATCGCTGGGTTGCAGCCACCCCCCCCCGGCAGTGTCCTGTGTGTCACTGTAGGCACGTACCTACCGCTCTCTGCGCCACCTCCTGCCTGCTGCGCCGAGATGCAGCCGCAGGGGACCGCGGGCAGCCCAGCATCCCCAAGGTCACTGGGCTTGCCCGAAAGCTCCCACAGTTCTGGTAGCTGGCATCAGTTAGAACTACAACCTACGTGCTCTTGGGGTCTGTGTCAGGTTCGTGTTCTTGGCAGAGGCTGCAGGGAGCACTGCCCGTTGCTGGCACGTGGGCTGTGCCCCGCGGGAGCCCGTGATGAGATTCGTGTGTACGTTTTGCAGATCTCTCCTTTCTGGCTGCCAGCTCTGTTATGCGAAGGGCCCGCCTCCTAACTGCATTCACACACAGCAGAAAGAGCTTCGGTGTGTGCAAGTGGTGGTATTTCGGTCCTGCCTCTTCCCCCAGCCATATAGTATAATAGTCTCTTTAGAACCTGCTGCTTGGGATCCAAATTTATAGAAAGGATTTTAGAAAGGATGGGCTATTATAGAACCGATTATGCATTTGCATATTCATCAGCCATATAGAGGAGGTAAAGAGCTGGGAAGGGAAAGAAGAAATGAATGGTCAATAGAGAAGGCTTCAAGGAGAACACAGATTAAAAGGTCTATTTATTTTTTACAGCAGAAGCTAAAAAGGGACTGTGCACGGTTCCCTACCCCCATTCCCTTTCATAGCAATTGCTTATGGGCCGCTGCCTCCCCTTGTGTTTCTCTGCACTGTACTCCTCTCACGCCACGCGTTCGTGCTCGGGTTCACACACAAGTGAGTACACAAGCACAGAGAAAACTCCCTCCCTTGCTTTTCCGTTTCTTTCGCTATGCTCTTCCTTCCTCACCTCCTTGACCAGACGTACGGGACGATGAACCTTTTTGTTGGTTTTGACACGGTGCAATTAAAACCCCACGTTGATGGCGAGCTCTTGGCCTACTTCTGTGTTTTTCTGTTTGTCAAAACCCAGTGTGCAGTCCTGGGATTGCTTTTCCCTCTTAACACTTCGCTGCCTGGAGTCCAGAGACCCAATTCCGTAACTCCTTCTGACGGGGCTGACAGGAGGGATGAGAGTGCTCCCTACGCAGTTTGATCTAATTTCCCGTCCTCTTTTTCAGTTCAGAATTTATTTGGCCTTTGTTTAGACAAAGGTGCTTTTGAGAAAAGGCAGATCTAGTGAGAAGGAGAGAACTGATGTTTTTAATTACTTGCTGGTAATCCTTAGTACATGTACTGCTTCCAGCCTGTGCTTAAGGTAGGGAAGAGCTGTTAATCTGTGTCCAGCTGCTTTGATAGATTTGAACACTCAGCCTGAGGATGGGTCCAGCTCAGCCTTGTTCCTCGAGGACGCACCTCAGCTCATTCACCAGAGCCCTTTCATGCTCACTAAAAAACCCCAGGTACGAAGGGAGTGCAGGCAAGGAGGGAATGAATTTACATGTGGGAGAACTCCTTTTTTCCAATAGTTTTTTTCCAAGTTTTGGGGAGGTTTTTTGTGGAAATACCAGAATTCTCTTTTTTTCTCGCTTCCAGTATTTCCCCTTTTCACCTGGCCGTTCTCTGTGCTGGAGCTGGCATCACTGAGAATTAACGTTGTTAGCTTTCTTTGGGAGAGCCTAAACAGGATGAAGGCAGGGAAGCAAACTTGGAAGACAGAGAACACATACTCAAAACCTCAAAGAAAAAAAATATTTGTAAAAATTCCTGCAAGCTAACAAGCAAGCCAGCTTCAGGTACAGATTTGAACGCGTCTCACATCTGGAAAATTGAGGTTAGAGCAACTCTAGTTAATAACATTTGCTGAAGAAATGTTTCCCTGGAATCTTTTCACCAGGGGAGAAAATGCTTTTTGAGTGTTAGATACAGCTTTAAAATAGGATTACTTTCTTTTGGTCTGTGCAGTTACAGGAATGTAATGGGGCAAAGGGAGTGGAAATGGGGGATGGTATGTCACGGTGAAGCATAAGAAAAGAAATGTCTGCTGCTGTCTTCTACTCCAACTTATTTTTTTTACTGCAGGTGCTCCCTCTGTACAGGCATAGCAGGATAGATTCAACTTTTTATTACTCTTTTTCGCTACTGGAGAAGGAGGGAGGAGGCTGTTCCTGCGCTCTGGGAAAGGAAATGTGGAAGATAACCCCGTGGCTGTAGATGGACACCTGTTTTGGTAAATCTGGAGATGATGCCTAATGTTAAGTTGATTTCAAAATTTCCTGCCTCATGAGCTGGGTCTGATAGGTCTGCTCCAACTGCATAAAGGCACCGAGTCGTCATTGGCGGTGGGTTCCCTCAGACTACTTCAGACTGCGAAAGGAAGCATTTGCTGAAATGTGCTGCAGTGGCTTGAGCTTCCAGGAGATAAAAGAGAAAAAAAACAGGCTGCTTTCAACTCTCTGGAGGTGACATGAGGGGCCAGGCTATCTTTTGTCTGAGGAGGGGTGGTATGTGGAGAAAGTTTACAGTTCAGCTTCCAGCTCTGATGCTGAACATGCTTTAGCTGTGTGGGGCTGCAGGCCTGGATTACTAAAGTCTTTGCTGCCTCAACAGCCTGCTGGGCTTCCTCTGCTGTCAGCTGCTGAAATAGTCTTATTTGGTCCATTTAGCTCTCTTGGTTGTGGGGCTGCACTGAAGCTGAATACTGAAAAAACAAAGAGGAGCTGCATTGTTTTCTTCCATGTTAAGCTTCTGAATTTATTTCTGTTGCATTTTACTGCATTTGAGTTAATTGCCAGTATTGCTAGTGCAACAACGGCTTCTTATTGCACCTTCCTCATCCGTTCACAGTGAGCACACGTGCTGCTTTTTTGGGGGGAGGGTATCTTTTTGTCTTTTTTGTCTTAGGAATTCTATTCCAGTTTTGAAGGTAAATGTCAAGGTTATTTTCCCTGATACTGTTCTCCCAAAACTTCCAGGCTAATCCATTTGGGAAACATGGAAGATGTTCTCAAGAGATTTCTTATTGCTTAGCTACTGAAACACCTGCTAAAGCTGAGCTCTTCAAAAAAACTGAAAATTATTTAAATGTGAAAAAGAGTGGGTTGATCTGGAAAAGAAACTTCTCAAAAGACTAAAATTAGAATGGAATGTGTTAGGAGAGAAATACTGGTGGGGGAGGAGGACTAAGGTTTCTTTAAAATAAGAATTCTACCACTTGAGTAACGATCAAGGAATTTCTGGTTAGGGTATTAGCTGCTGCTCCAACCCAGAGCAGTTCCTGAATTCAGAAATAATGATGTTTCCCTATAGACAGATATACAGGACAGCCTCCATTTTTTTTCAGAGGTAGTCTAAAGGAAGGCTCAGCTTGATGCTTATAAATGAGACTTCTGGGTAAATGCTGTTAGTGTACCAAATAAATGACCCTTTTTTAGACCAAGTAATAACAGAATAAATATGCTTTGCAGGTGAAGTTCCGTTCTCCCAAAGTTGTCTGAGCGAGTTCCTTTTCTGCTTGCAGAAACCTCGTGAAGGTGAAGTTAACTTTCCTTTTTCTTTCAGAGATTTTTGCATTTCTATCTTGTACTTCATCACTGCACATTTGACACTTGTCTCGGGTGAAAACCTAATCATTTGTCTCAAAGCAAACCCTCCATGATGCAGTGCTTTTTCTTTTTTGGCTCAACTGCAGTTGTACCACCTCTTCTTCTTACTTCTGAACTGCTGTGATGTAAAGCATTGGAAGATTCTCAAGGTATCCTGATACCTGTTAGGAAACAAGAAACTACATTGTATGTAAAGTACTAAGGAGGAAAATTAAGTTCCAAGCAATGGGTAATAGGAGGAAAGCTATTCGGAGGGTAAGAGGATTTTGTGGAGAAGACCTCCATGAAGAAATGAACCCAGCTACAGCTTCATACTTTCTCTACTGTTTGAGAACAGGCTGTGGGTCTGCTCCCCGAGATTTCTGAGGGCCTCCTTTGCAGATAACCCAAGAGGGCTGCTGCTCTCCCTTCAGAGTCACAGCAGTCCCTGCAGGATGGCAGGTGAGCAGGTCTGCCAGGCTTGCCAAACTGAGACTTCTCATTTCTCATACCCACAGTGCTGGGGTGAAGTGGGGGGGGAGGGCAGAGCCATCAGCCCCATCAGCCCTTTCAACTCTTGCACAGGATGTTTTAACCTTTGCTGTTTCTCAGTTTAACTTGGAATAAGCATGTTTATTAAGAAAATGTGACTTTAAAATCCTATTTCCCATGGTATTTAAGCTTTTTTTTTCCAGTCAGCTCAGTGAAGCATCGTGCCAGTGTCCTGGGCCATACAACTGTTATTCCAAAATCTCTTGGTGCAGGTTGTACGTTACCGCACTGAGAAGTAGCCACTTAGAGCAGAAATACTTTTATTTCATCCTGGCTTTTAAGTTTTTGTGTGGAATGTTTCACTTAACTACAAAGACTAAAATGAGGTGGGCTAGTTATCTTCCTTTTAATCCTTTGATTTTTTTTCTCCTTCTTAATTTTGTTAGACTGATGTACTTTATACTTCTTGGAAGTCATGAGCACTTCCTTTAGTCCAGTCTCTACTGGACTGGAGTATTTCAGTTTCTTCTCTAAATATTAAAAAAAAAAAAGGTAATCCTATTGCAGCTTTTTGCTATAGGGTATTTAAAATCTGAGGAGTAGGAAGGAATTGAATTTCTTGATTTAAAGTGACTCAGCTAGGGCTGCCTCCTGGTTTCGTAATAGAGTCTCTGCATTGAGCTCAAACCTTGGCTGGCACTCGGTGGAGCTATCAAATGTTTTCTCGATTAATTTGTCATTCCTGCACAAAGTCAGTTTCTGAGCTGTTCCTTGAGGATCCTGGAACAACTCTAATAAGGGATCATTAGCTCCAAAAGTACCCGATTCTGTGTCATAAGGCATCTGGTGCTATCACTCGAAGCTTCCGTCACTGTGAGCTACAGCAGTTACACGCCTGCCTAGCAGGAACTCAGTGATAATAAGTGATTAGTTTGTTAATATTGTTTGCTTTCGTGGCATGTCTAGAGTCATTCCCACATGCATGCATCAAACCTGCTTTCCATAGCTTCAGTTATGGAAATAGAATGGAATAAAGACTTGCTTTAATTCTCTAAGAAACCTAAATGCTGGTGGTGTTCTGTACTAAGAGAATTAATTTTAAAGCATTTATTTTAAGCCTGAAACTTCTTTGTAGGATTCCTGAGACTGCATATTTCCCTTTGCAGCAGATTTTGTTCCCGCCTTCAGAAAATTCTCTCCATGGAAAGTTTAAAAAGGAAGTTGGTATTTGTTAAAAAGAAAGCTGATATTTGTGTGCTATGTAAGATTGCATATATTGAACTAACAGTGTAGAAGAATCTTAGTTGTCTTATCCAGGAAACTGAAAACCTTGAGCCTGTTTGATGAGAATTAACTACTGCATATGTAAAGGGGGAAATTGAATTCAAATTCTACAAATCGGAAATACCCTCCTGCCAAAGTGAGTCTTCTCTTTCTATGACAACGATTCCTGTGGCAAGAGTGACTTTGTGTGCTCACATGTTTAAAGTTTTATATCCTAGGGTTAAATACACGTGGAAGTATTCCAGGTGCCTGGCCCAAGTGCCTTCAGTTCAGTACAAATCAAATACTTATTTACATATATATAGAGAGAGAGACACTCGGGCGTGAAGCCTCAAAAAATTTAGTCTGAGGTTTTATTGTTAAGTTTGCTTTTTTTTTTTATTTCCAACAGCATCCTTAAAGTAAGGTTCTCGCCACCAGTCAATGTTGTGTGGTTTCATGTCTCTGTCATCTTTCCCTTCTGCCACTGGACATTGCTGACTCCAGAGAAGAAAAGGGGAGAAGCTGGAATAGCCTGCCCTAGTCTATAGGTGCAGATGAGGCCTGGCAGGTCAGCTAAAAGGGCACAGAGTTGGTTGTCTGTCTGTATATATAGCACAGCTGTAACTCAGTGCTACAGGGAACTCCACTTTAGTGGGAAGCTGCCTGGCATGTCATGTCCTACTATCTTCTAATTGAGAGCAGACCCAGACACAGTGTGGGAGGAGAGAAGGTATTAGCACAGACCGAGAACCAGTCCCATGGTGTGAATGGTGAGCAATACGCCTGCTCTGAGGTTAGACCTCTTCTGCTCTCAGCACCTGGATGTGAGAACGTGGCAGGGTTACTGGCAGCCCTCTCCATGTATGACAGACGAGGGGGGAAGCAGCCTGTGATGGAGGGGAGCGTGGTGGCACTCAGCTGACCGCTTTTAAGTCGTATTCAATGTTTTTCCCCCGTTGTTCCTGATACAATTGGATTTATAAGGAGAAAACCACGTTCCGTTGAGTCTTACAGAGAGTTTAGGGAAAGGCTATTTTATTTGGTGAACACTAACTTTGTGCTGATTTGTCTGTCACAGCCTATCAAGAAGTACTGGTAAAATACTATTTCTTGATCTGAAATGCTTCCAGCCCCATAGATGCCAGCAAGTTTGTTGTTGGGGCTGAAAGCAGATGTGGAGGCTGTCTGCCTGTCTGTCTTTGTAAGTCTTGAGAAGTTCAGATGACAGGAGACAATGTTATGGCAATGCCATAGACCACTGATGTGTCCAGTCTTTGTCCAGCCCAGAGAGCATGGACAACGTATTCTCATCTGGAAGGACACAAGGAGGTTCACAGGAATTTCTACAGCAAGTGTTTGAACATATTTAGTCGGGTACCTCTGTTTGTGTGACAATTGGCAGGGACAAAACCAGTTGTCACAGAAGTGGAAATATACCACTCACAATGAGGGCATGAACAAGCTGCTGTCCTGTTACACAATGGGAGCAGGAAAAGAGATCATCAGGGAGTTGCCAAATGTTGAATTTCCTGTTCTGTTGGACTGTATGTTTAGTTCAGGAGCTGAATGTCAGCTCTCCTTGAGATAGAAATTAATAGATTCTCTTTGAAAGCAGATCAGAGAAGAGTGTGTTCAACTATGCACCAAAGTGCAGAAATATAAATGTTAGACTAAATTCCAAAATCTGAGCATATGTAACAACAAAGGGAAAGAGTACATTAAGTGCACAAGCAGACTTAGTGTCATGCCTTGTTTTGAAAATAATTCACAGTAATCTATCTGAATGTTATGTAGAAGGTTTTCTGTGGGCATTAAGTACTTGTTTTATGAGGAAACTGTGCAATATTCTGATCCTTGAAAGTTGAAAGGGACTTACTAAACACCTTATGGTGTTTGAAATCATAGTCCTACGGTTTAACTCCCTATATGCTTTTGAGGCAAGCAAGAAGAGGTTGATTCTGTGGATCTCAAAGGAGTTGGGACGAAGTGTGGGCTGCACTGAGCACCATCATCTGTGTCTTTCTCTGCTGCTGTAGGACAGGAAGGAGAGCAAAACCCAGGCTGCCATCATGGCAGAAGGCAGACCCTCAGGTCCTGTAAATCCCGTGTTTGAGAGCAAAACCCAGGGTACAGTCATTTGTTTCTCATTTAGTCCTTCATCATCTATCTTTATTCATGTCACTGGAGATAGGATTGCTCTGACAGCTGTAAGGGGGAGAGCAGGACATTTCAGAGAGCTGCCTGCCATAGTCGTGATAAATGAAGAGCCCTGTCCATGTGCAGAGGGAACTGCAGAACTGGGAGCGTGTCCTGAGTTCCAGCACAGTGCGGGTAAGAAATCCCACCTTGTGCTGCTGGAGACAGGGCCCTGTGTCTGGTGTTGGGGCTGTTTTGTATTTCTCACACCTATTTTTAATAGGAAAGGTGTGGTTGTGTAAGAGACTCCTGTGCTCTCCTTTTTGACCTGCATGTCTGTTCCTTGCCACTGGTTTCCTGGACTTCCTGTCGTATGTAGGCTGCCATTGGGAGTGAACGTTCAGAAGTCATCCTCTGACCACGCAGCGTAACCACTGGCAGCTCCTGACAAAGAGGAGATCATGTCCCTTTGAATGTCCCCAATTAGGATAATTCTGGTTCTTAGCTGTTCATTCATTAGCAGAGAAGTAAACAGTGCAGGCAGAAGGTTGTGAAGCAGGGTGTTTATTCACTTGTTTTCTAGCCTGCTCTCCGGATTAATGAAATGACTCAGAGGCAGCAATAACATCCTTGGAGTAAAAAAAAAACCCCAAAATAATGAGGTGGGACATGTGAGGCCAAATCTCTCTGTCAGGATGCCCACACCTCGACATACCTACGTATGTGATTTGACTCTTGTTTAAATGTAGAGAGTGGGTCAGTTGTAAAGATACCCAAAGCCTCTAGGGCAGAAGAATCCGATGGGCATCCAGTAAGTGCAGCTTGCAAGCAGAGGATTGCTGGTGAGAACACAAGACTATGCAGTTGTTCGTAAATATTCCTGTGCAATATGACTTTCAGGTATTTTCCTACCTTTTATCTGCCTCTGACAACGAGGACAAATGGTGTGCCCCAAACAGGCAAGCAATACTTGTTACATCCCCACCTCTGTAGGCTGCCAAACATGCTCTCTGGGCTTTTTCTAAATTGCCCATCCCATAATCGTGCTCAAACCCTTATGAAATGGAGAAGGTAGAACAGTGAGACGACCTGGATTTCAAAGATAGTGAGAGACTTGGAAAGGTTACATGAATTTAGGGCAGAAAAGGAAACTGAACACAAAACTACGTGTCACAGATGCGCTTTCAACACCAGACCATCTCGGTGCTCTCTACTGGAACCTCCTCAGGAACACTCAGACCTGTCTTTGTGGAGACGATATATCTGCCTTTGAACTGGTTACCCATAAAAACCTACCAAGTTGTCTGTATTAAAAGTTATGTGAGTGATGAAGCACCAATATATTTTACCTGAAGAGCAGGATTTTTCAGCAAGGTTCAACAAACCGAAAGCAGGACAAGAAAGGAATAACAAGTGTGGAAACCCTGAGAAGAATTGATTATAAGTGTACGGTACTAGGTAACTGGGATGCTGAAAAAAAATAAGCTGAGATGCACCTGTGTGATACTTTCACATCCAGAAGTGCTGTTCAACACTTGTATTAGATTCTGAACTGAGAATAATCATTTCTAGCTGTATTTATCTAAGGGGGAAATAATATGTCTAACACCTCTTTGAATACGGCTGTTCCTCCATGGGAGTACCTGTCACACAGAAACCTAAACCTCTCAGCCAGCTCCTACTCTGAAAGCTGCTTAATCTATAAATTCTCAAAAAAATTGGTATAGAGTCAAGATGTTCTACTATTTGTTGCTACATTACTTAAGAGTGTGTGTTGGTAGCTTCTGTTGTGTTTCATTTTGAGAGGAGCCAGTATATCCAGGGTGGAGACTGAAGCCACACAAAGCAAAAAATGGGAATGAAGCTGGAGAAGGAAGAGGAACTTATCCCAGGCTGTAGAGAAGCGAGGATAATTAATCAGCCAAATGGAGGTAGAGAGCGGGTGTGCAGGGGGAACAGTCTGATGGAACAAAAGGCACTGGAATAAAAATGAATGTTAGAAGAGGTGAGTTTTTCTCTCTTTTATAAATTATAAATTGTAGCAACAAAAGTTTTCTTTGTCAGCCTGAAAATTTATTTTTAAAAAAATAAGCTAACAGCCATTAATCAAAGCAGCAGCATTGAAAATGGTTTTGCTTTCAATAGGAAATTGTTTATTTAGTAAAAATAAATTGATTCAATGCTGCCCCTTTAAACAGAGGGATATGAAACCCGCTCACAAGCCTATGAATTCCAGCAAATGACTTAAAATGTTTTTTGTGAAAAAGTAGTTTCTCTAATCTGGGTAGAAGAAATACATTAGAGATGCTAAACTGAGAAGAAAAAGAGAAATGTAGGGCAAGGACAAAACCAGTTTTCCCTAGACATTGCAATATTTACATCAGTACAAGAGGCAAAAAGCTGTAGTTTATAAACTGAAGTCAAAGTGAGCAGTTAGGGCTCATACCCAAGCAGACAGTCTAAGGTCAATCCTCCCGTTTCTCTGTGCAACAGTCGTGTCACCTTCTTCTCCAGGGAGCCAGAGTGTGGCTGACAGCCCCGAAGACCATCAGAAATGGAAATTCATTCACTGCTTTTGCAAAGAGAAGCAGCTGATAATGCTGTTTGGAGATGGAAGGGAAATGCTCTTTGATTCTGTGTTTACTTTGCACAGAGCTGCTGAGGAGCCTGTTGCTGCATTAAGGCTTTTGAGGTCCTATCTGTGTGCTTTTTCTCTTAGGGCAGTACTGAAGTACTTCCCTCACCGCGGCGTTTCGTCATTCCCTGGAGGACTGGGAGGGGATGAGCACGTACAGGAGGTTTGCAGAGCAGATCAAAAGGGTTGGCTTTCTTAGATGATTGAGAGGAAAAAATTGGGGGAGTAATTTGGAATAAATAAAAAGAAACAGAAAGGAAGGAAACTTGAGGGATCCAAAGACCGTGATCCTACTGATTTACAAATGGGATCATCTCTGATGGTAAGGCACCTGAGTGGATTACCTGTGGTTAGGCTGCCAAGCCTAATGTGAGTGCCCACTTCTTCTCTTGCAGCTGGTCCTTCTTCTGACCAAATGGACTGGGAAACACTAACTGCAATGATGCAACAACAGCACAGCTGGAGGAATAAGATTCTTAGTAATAACTGTCTGAAATAACATCTGAGTCTACCCAGAGCGTTTAGAGTAAGTAGAAACAGAGATGCAGGGATCGGGCCCTCTTGGTGGGGTGGAGCTAAGTGAATTCAGAGCAGTGATCCCCAGCATTTCCCCCTTTCATTTGACTGAAGTAACACTTTTCACTGGGAAGCTTAAGCTGAGACTAAATTACAGAGAACATTTTGAGCCAAGTGAATGTCAGTGTCCAGTGACTGGAATTTAATAGCGTGACTGACTGTTGCCACAAAAATGGTGGCAGGGGCCTAATGTGTTCCCCTGGATCTCCCCATCCTTGCATAGAAGAATCATAGTTGTTTCTATCTGTAGAAATATTTGACTTACTAAATATTTGGTTTACAAATATTTGGATTACTAAGTCATCAGTTCACCAATAATCATAAGCTGCTTTTTGCATGAGACATCAAAGGCTGTGTTCTAGGTGTGCAGGAAGGAAAGTTAACACAACTTTCCTGGCTTAGCTGCAGGGGACACAAATGACCAGAGTTGTTGCAGCAATTCTCAGCCCTTTTTTTTTTCCTTTTTCTATGGAGTATTTTCTAATTATTTTTTTCTAAGTTAAGGAAATGGCAGCCAGAGACGGGTCTGGACTGAGAGTGAAGGAACTATTCTGTAGGCAAGCTTAGCAAGGCAGACTGGCTTCACTCTTTCCTCTCTCCCTGTGGGTTTAACCAAGATGCATGAGACAGGAAAGAGGTGCAGTGGGATCACAACTGTGGTATTTGCAACACTTTGCCTTCTCTCAGAAGTTCAGTGATTTCTGAATGGAGATGGCAAAAAAGAAAATCCTCATTTCTTAGTGTTAAAATAGACTGGCCAACACGTTCTTTCCAGAGTCGTCACTGTTCTCAAACTCTTTGTACTGCAGCTTCTCCACTGAGAGTTGAGTTTTGTACTCTTCGTTAGCTAGTAACCATACACAATATAGTACAAACAAACTAATCTTCTTCCAGGCTCTGCCTTCCTTTCCTGGTAGATGCTTACTTAACCTCTGCCATGTCTCATCATGAACTTAAAACTATGTGGATTAATTTTCTGAGATTGGGGAACTTTTTAATGGTGTTTATTCATGGAGTATTTTTAATAATTGACCTGTGCAACCTATGCTAACAGATGTGCATCGCTCTGAAGGGTTTAATCACTTTACAGTAACATGTAAGTCCAGAAACATTTTTTTTACATTAAAAATAAATAGTATTTAATCCATGTGAATTTAGTACTTGTGATGGAAGCAGACTTGACCACATTGGTGTCTGAACTCCACAGCCGACCTTGGCATCTGTAGTCACAGCATCAGCAGCACAGAACCTGTATGATGAAGCCTCTACAATGGCATTTAAACTACCCTGTGGTGGGATGACAGCTGTAGGAGCAGTAGTTCTGGGTCGTGTTCATCTTGCACTGCAGGGAATGCACTTATATTCTAAATAACTTTTTCCCTTATCCATAGGGAAACCTATACATGGAGTTTACAGTCCAGTTCCATTAAAAACCTAAGTTGGCTTTTAGATTAGCTCTTTTACATTCACTTCATTTTCAGTGTGTAGATATTTGATATGTTGTTTAAAAATTTGTCTGGATAATTATTTATGCTTTACCCATAGGACATGCCCCAAAAAAACAAAACAAAATATAAAACTCATAAAGCCTCCATGTAGATGCTGGTGGGTCTTCTTTTTTCTACTTTCCCAAAAGGAAGTTATGAATTCCTTGTTACTGATCCAGTAAATTAATAGTGCAAACGTTTAAAGCAGTCATGAATCATTAATTTGATTTAACAAGAACCCACAGAAAAATCAGAATAAGATAATGAGAAAAAATGACTCCCATAGAGAAATCTGTTGTCTCTCCCTGTTCATCCGTGGTATTTACCCAAATCCAAGGTGAATTTCTTTTCATCCTTTAGAGACTTAAAAACTAAGAAGCATCTTTTGTCTGCTTGCTAAGGATAAAAATGTGCCCAGAATACTTTAGGGCTGCTGTGTTCCATAGGATCCCTATTGTGATGTGTATAATATACTCATAGCTCACCACGGGTGTTCTTATATGACTTCATTTTTTTGTAAAGTCTTCTTATTTTTAGAATAAGCTTATGCTCTGCTGCTGGGTCCCAAATTTTCATGGATATGCAGATGGAAGAAAATTGCCACCATAAATCAATCTTAGAAGAAAGAGATTGCAAAAGTAGGACAAGGTGCCATCTTCAGATGTTAAAAGGAAGAAAGAAAAAAAAAGAGAAGGGATTTGAATTAATCTTCAGCTGACTGGCCAGCTGGTTGGGTGGGTGAAGCTGGTCAGGGAATAATATTGGTATGTGATGCATTTCCACAGTGTGCATCAGGGGAAAAGAAGGTCTACATTCAGTTTTGAATGTCAGCCTCGGGAGCGATGTGGGGATGGGCTGTGGAAAGCTGTGCAGAAGAGGCTCTGGCAGGGAGTGACAGGCACCGCTTCTGACACAGCAAATCCCATTGTGTGGGGCACTTGCACTTCCAGGAGGAGAATAGAAACATATACATATGTTGTCACACCTTGAGTATTGTGTCCAGTTCTGGGCACCTCAGCACAAGAGAGATATCGAGGTGCTGGAGCGAGTACAGAGGAGGGCAACAAAGCTGGTGAGAGGCCTGGAGAACAAGGCTTNGATGATATATATATGTACAGGTGTTCCCCAGCCAATGGAGGGGGATGAGGAGGTGACACCAGCAGTAAGCACTGGGAGGAAGCACCGGGCACATTGTCAGTGTGGGGGTTGTGACAGCAATTCATTGCTATTTGCAAGGACAAAGTCCCACATCAGTCACTTGGTTTGATTCATACATAATTTATTGATATTTTTAGCATACAGTTGTATTAAAGCTCAAAATGACTTTTTTTTTAATTTATTATGGTTTTCATCTTATTTTGGTTTTAGATTTCGTTTGATTTGGTTCTGTGTTACAGGCAGCGCAGTGGTGACCAGCCAAGTATAAAACATCCCGGGACAGGCAGTGGTAGCACACAAATCTTGTAAATAATATGTAATAAATCTGAGGGAGCAAACAAGATTTGCTGAGTTTGTCTTGCAGATGTGTGGAGTTGGAAGGCTCCTCGCCACGTGGTTCACCCTTCCCTTTGTGTTCAGAGAGGGAAGATTTATCTGTGTATTTAGGTGCACCGAGCAGTGATCTCACAGCATCACCTAGAAACAGAAAATACTGCCAGTTCCTCTTTTTTGAGTTTTTTCTTTTAACCAGTAAATCAACTGGAGAGTTGCTTTCCAGTCTGGTGGATGTAATTCCTACTATCAGGAGAGAAAACTTGCGCTGGTGAATGAGAATTGTGTTGTCAGCAATAGAAAGGTGACATCCCAGGGTGTCTAAATTCCCTAAGACTAAAATTATTCCTTTATCCTTTGGGGGTTTTATTATGGTTGTTTTTTAAGAGGCAGGCGGGTGTGAGGAGCATCTAGTGAGATCTGTGCAAGCCTGACCCAGGAGATTTCCACACTGGGCTGGGAGGTAGGATGTCCGTTGCCAGCAGGTGCACAGATTTGGATAATGGCCAGAATGGTTTTGTGGCGTTTTGCACAGATTTCAGGTGTTTCTTTGTGTTACAGCACTGTGGGCAGCACTGTTCCTCTCAACATGTCTTAGGTTTAACCTCCTCTGATACCGTAAGGCAGAACATTTGCTAAGTTTTCCTTTTTGTTTGGCGCTTTAATCTGTGTCTCTGAGAATCTGGGAGCGCGGGTTTTCAATTGTGTTGTGTTTTTCTCAGGAAAATACAGGAAACTTGTGTGTTTGTGTGCATGTACATATGGATGTATGCCCACATAGGTACTCAGTTTTAAATCTGGAGGCTTGAATACTTGCTGTACCCATACGGGGACTGGCAGGAATGGAGTTAAGAGCCGTATAAGCAGCCACAGCAGGAGACTGTTATGTGTTCAGCAGAAGAAGGTGCCTGCCTAAGGCTTAAGCAATGTTGAAAAGTATTCATAAAAGACAGCATAGCTTAATTCAGGGACACTGTTACTGAGAATCCAGTAAGCCCTGTTCTTTTATCTTAATTCTCTCTAAGTGAATTAAATTAAATAAGTGTGTGTAGGAACAGTTCTGCTTAAAATTCATACAGCATTTTAATCTGATTTAACCTGCTAGATAGACAACCAATAATTTTCCCCTTATCTTGAATAATTCTCTGTGTGGATAACAATGTAGGCTGAAATAAATAAGATTACTTTTTATTTGACTGGTTTTATTTTAGGTTAAAAAACCCAATTGTTAAGAAAATACAGCGTTCTATCACCTTTCTGTGTTGGATTTCTGCATATTCCCCATCAACAGCGTTGAAGGGGAATTATTATGGTTCCTTCTGTGCTGCTCTCAGTGATTATTTGGAGCTAGCAGAGATTATTATCTGGAAGATTCAGCTTGATAGTGATCCTTTCTTGTTCGTCTTCCGTGCTTGAAATGAATTAGGATTATGAAGCAACCCTTTATTATGAGTAATAAGGACCAAAAGGTCACAAACAGGTTGCCTGCCAACCTCCTTGTGGTCATTTGTTGTAGACGGTTTTGGCTGGAAGGATTTTGCTGTCACATTTTTCTCAATCTAATTGAGAAAATTAATTGGCTTTTCTTTTATTCCCGCACCGTAGCTCCAGTCATCTGAAAATCTTTTCCACATTGTTGTAATTATTCTTCTAAGTTTCTCTTTTCTTGCTCTTTTCTGTCTTCCTTCAGTATATCTCAGTCTCATCTTTATTAATAGGCATTTTGTAGCTTCAGAGTACTTTGAGGAACAGTCAGTTGTTTATAGAGTTCCTGTTGGGCTCGTGCACCGATGAGGAAAATGAAATCAGAATTAGAAGATTTGCCTTGGGGGTGGTGGGGAGGTTTGGTGTGCAGACCAGGAACAGAAATCAGAAGAATTAGAAGATTTGCCTTGGGTGGTGGTGGGGAGGTTTGGTGTGCAGACCAGGAACAGAAATCTGTTCCTAACCTTCCATTCTGTGATTCAGGTGGCACTTGCATCTTTCTTTCCCACCTTCTCATCTTTACTTTTCTGAACTGTATTCTTTTTTTTTTTTCTGTCTTTCCTTCTTTTCTTTCCTGCATAAATTCCTTTTGCCTCCATTCAAAAAGCTGCACCTCTGACCAGGGCCTTTGCCAGGTGGCTTTAGGTACCAAGCACAGGTCTGTTCTGGAAGCCCTGACTCGGCACAGAAAGAGGTGCCTTTGTGGCACTGACAGTATTTGGTGAAAACTGTTGAAAAATGGGCTCGAGTTGGACACAGCCGCAGTTCTCAACTCACTGATGAGCCGTTCCAGAAGCTTTGCTTAATGGGGACCTTACCCTGAGACAGAGGGTTCCTGCAGGTGCTGGCACTGGTTATGATAACTCAGATCCCGCTGAGCTGCAAGCTTTCCTGTCCATGCTGTGAAGGGGTCTCAAACAGGCTCCCAAGGGTTAAAAACCCACTTAAAATGTGCTTTAACTTAGAGTTCAGTCATGTGTCCAGTGACAGCCCTGTTCTGCCCACTGTGCACTACGTGGAGTTTTGCTAATGGGATTTTGGCTATTTTGGTTTTTTTTTTAGCTTCAGCAGGTGACATTTTTACTTAAAAGTTAATGATTCTACTACCTATCTAAATCTTCTGGCTAAGTAGTTAATGTCTGCTCATCCTTTCTTTCCTGTGAGAAGTTAAGATCGTGGTTACAGAAGTCCCCTCTGGTGTAAGTTTCTCTTGAAACCTTGAGAGGTTTGGGTTTGATTCTTTTATTTTTACTTCTGGCGGGGAAATGAGAGCTTGGGGTATTCAGAATTCCTTCATTCCTGATGGTTTCATTGCAATTTCACAAATCTGAAATAGAGGTTTCTGATGAAATGGAATTCCTCCCAAGTAGTTCCTGGGAAATATTATAAGCTATTTTCTGGTTAAGTAGTGTAGAAAGAGGGAAAAATTTTCCAGTATGGCTGAACTTCGTTTATCTGTGCTTCTTCTGCATATAGGCAGGCAGTTCCACTCCTGTAAATCAGAGAGGGGAGAGACAACTTTCCAATACATTTTATGGTCCCAAATCTGTGTTATTAACTGAAGTCCATATGGCAAGAAACACCCCCCCCCATTAATCCTGCTGCTTGTAGCGTACGGCAAAAAATACGAAAAAGGGTGTCTGAACATAGAGCAAACTCTCCAGCTGGAACTGAGAGGGCTCAGCTCTTAGTCAACCCAGAGAGGATGGCAGGATGATCTAAAAAAAGGAAAAGCAATTGAGAGAAGAAGTGGGGGAGTTGTAAGTCTGGGATCCCCAGCCTGAGCCAGCATTAGAACCAAATCCAGTTCTTTGGAAGTGCAGCCTGATGTAGGGTGTCCTCCAGAGAAACCGTCTGGAAGAGCTGCAGAAGAACAGACATCAGAAAAATGGCTGAGTAGAGCAAGCACCCATCTTGTTTGTGTTTACTCTGTTTTTTACAGAGCATTTTAAGTAAGAAAATCTCCTCTTCAATGGTAAACTTATAGATATGTTTGTGCTTCACTTCTGGTCAGAGCACACTGTAAAGGATTCATGTACTGGCCAGTTTAAATGTTCTGTGGAAGTTAGTCCAGCAAAAAAGCAACTATTCACTGTTAAAACTGATGGGCAAACAAAAGGGCTTTATGAGGAGTAAAGAAATAATTTGGTGTCATTTTCAATCCCCCTGCAGTTTCTAGAGATAGAGACCACATAGTTATCACTTTGTGACCCAGAGATTTCGGGGGGTCTAAGGACAGTTTTTAAGAGATGTTCCTTGGCTATTGTAGGCCTAAATTCAACTAGAGACCCGTATTTCCATTGTCAAGTGTTTTCATAAACAGCACGTGGAAGAGTGTGTGCATGCTCAGGGAGAAACGGGAGCTCCATCATTTAAGTGGCTGAGATGCACTCAAAGGGCCCGAGGTTCCTGACTCTAGAACTAACAGTTGTTCCCATTCCTCTCTCTGAGCTCATCTAACTTGACCCTGAGGCTGTTCTGCTGCACTCTGAGGAGGCTGAGGTTGCACACGCAGGAGGGCAGAACTGGCTCGAAGGGCTTCCTCGGAGCAGGTAGAAAGAAAGAAACCTTTTTATCCTTTCTCCAGAACTACCACTTAACTGTTAAGTTGGATTCTTGTTGTAGCATATATTTTATGTGGTTTTGCACTCTGAGTGTGTAAATTTGTACTTGTATTTCCTCTTTAAAGCAAATCCGAATTTCCTGTGCGTTACCTGGTTAAAGATATCCGCCCAGGTTCCATCACTGCTTGGGAAATAGCAGTGAGTATTTGAGCTCTAATCCAAAAATATGTAGTACAACTTCAGAAAGTTAATATAAACACAGGAGAGTGCTTCCTCTGTAAGCTGCAGAACTTCCTTTTTGGAAGTTGGGAAAAGAAAGCTGTATAACTTCTTCTGGAATATAATTTTTACTGATTCCCTGTATTCCTGCGTGGCGTGTTCAGAATGTAAATGCATATTAAAAATAGTCACTTACAAGTATTCCTGAGAAACCAGTGCTTACAAAAGAAGGAGGGAAGAGTATTGTCATTATATGTTGACCTCTCTGTGAGAAAACTCCATAAAATCTGAAATAATTGCCTAGTGCCCTGATACATATTCATCTCCCTTGGGGATTAATAAATGCAGGTGCCTCTGTGGCCTCTGAGGTGTCTGACCTCAGTGGGCTGCACACACCACCACCACTAAGGTCAGCGGGAAGGGAGAGCAGTGGTGATGGGAGCCCAGTGTGGCAGTGCTAGATCTGGGTTCTGTGTCTCTTCTGGGCTCCGTGGACTTGAAACCTTTGTCAGGAAGGTGGTCTTGCCATGATGTTAGAAATCTGTCAATGGCTAGAAAAATAGTTAAGTCAAGATCTAGGGAGCTGGAGAGAATGAATAAGAGGCAGAAAGAGTTTTATGGAGTAATAGGGAGGCCCTATTACTGTTATCCCAGTTATCCCAGGGCTGTTGATAACTTGTGCCTTCTTTATCCGATAAAATAAATGCATAACTGCTTCTCTACCATCACAGCTAATTAGTGCTCATGCAGCCCTTGACTGACATCGCTAATTGTTTCCGGTTCCAGCAGGAGCTCAGTTGTTAAGACTGGGCCATCGTGCAGTGCAGACACATCCTTAACCCAGATCTCTCCCGTTTGAAATGCACGTTTGTAACTGGGTGCATTAGGCAAGGGACAGGTGTGATTTGAGAAAATCTCTGCAGTCCTCTCTGTTGGCTTGAGGATTGCAATGCTCTAGGTATCAGCTGCTGTGAAACCTGCTTTTAGGTGCCTGACTTCTTTTTTTGGCCTGGCTTTTGGAATTGTGGAGGAAGCTGCCTCCCAGCTGTGAAGTTCAAAGTGGGAGGGAGGTTTGATGACCCTCCACATATCCCCCCAGAGTTCTGCTTGGCTGGGTGCAGGCCACTGGGTACTTTTATTGGTATTTCTCCTGTTGGTAGAATAAAATCAGTACATTATTTCTGCAGGAATTCGGTTGTGGCTGCATTGTGGAGCACATAAATGTGTGAAATATGCCAGTGGGGTTTTGCAATTACCTAAGAATATATTATTTTACTGAAAAACTAATTTATACCAAGGCATCAGAGTAGTTCTGTAAGCACTAGTATTACTAAAAATGTGATCTTGCTCTGCATCCACCTCTCACTTGAGTGACCATGGCAGCTAATGTGGTGCAGGCTCAAAACCGAATTTTTCTTTCCACCTGGTATTTATCTGTTTATCAGAACTCACTCCGCTGTTGCTAACAAGGCACATACTTTAGTGGTTTCCCCTCTCACTGTCTCTTCTGTGAATTTCTGTGACTTCTCAAATCAGGTTGTGGGTGGAACAGAAGGAAACAACAATAGATAGGAGCACTGGTACCATCAAAGCCTGTTTTCATGGTTCTTTGTTTTGGTGGGAAAACAGAGTAAAAATGCCCTTTTGTTATGTTTCCGTAACTTGGGGTTTGAACGGAGTTTGTGTTTGGGGTTTCTTTGTGTGTGTTTTTGCTCTGGTTCAATAAAAACACTGAGAGCAATTTTATTGTTTGAATGCTTAGGAGACTCTGAGTTTAGGACAATTGAACTATGCCTAGTAGGAAACTACACGGGTGTTTTTCCTTCCCAAACCTGTGTGTTGAATTGTGCTTGTCAAGCTCAAAAACGTGCCTTTATCCTTGCAACGATATTGGTAATCATCTGACTTCTTTATCTCCCCTAGAGATTGTTTTGTTATCTGAATGAATGTGAATATACAACACCAGACAAGTTCCTAAGTCATAGATACAGAAAGTGGCTTTGGCTGGTTTTGGTTGTTAATGGAACCTGCTGAGGGTTGTGCAGCAAAATGGTTTGTTTACTCTGTGCAGCTCCTGGGAGTACAGACAACAATCTATGACAACAAGACTTTAACAAGTGTCATTTTCTTTCATAAAAGGTTCATTTCAGAAGATGCACAACATTTATTTGTGCTTACAGTTACTATGAGAAGTCAACTTCAAATCAAACTACTGAGGGGTTGTAACCTGGTATGTCCCTTGATACCGGAATGCAGAAGGTTGTCTGGATGCACTGGGGAAAAGGCACGTGGCGTGTAACTCCCAGTTTGCGTGCCGTACCAGGAGATACTGATCGTGTGCCAGATCACCTTGTAGATAGAGCTTTTATCTGAAGAACACCAGAGGGTTTGCAGAGTGAAATATTCATTCCTACTTCAGATGCAAACACCTGTAAGGTCAAGCTGCAGCAGGGCAGGGTTAGGCTGGACATTAGGAAAAAATTCTTCCCAGAAGGAGTGGTCAGAGCCTGGAATGGGCTGCCCAGGGAGGGGGTGGAGTCCCCATCCCTGACTGTGTTTAAGAGTAGACTGGATGTGGTGTTGAGGGATCTGGTGTAGGGGAGAACTTGTAGAGTGGGGCTGATGGTTGGACTCGATGATCCCAAGGGTCTCTTCCAGCCTGTATGATGCTGTGATTCTGTGAATTGGTGTGTCTTACAGCAGGAGGACAGCGTGGCCAACACTGGATTTGGCTAAAACCGTATGTGAATTTAATGGCATAGAATGTAACCTTGCTAACCATGGCTTAAAGCAAAACCAAAATGCCAGAAAATATTCACTGGACTTGCCAACTAACTTGTTTTATTAAAGTGATACTGGGATGAAAATCAAAGAATTCTGAGTGGTTAGTTACTTTGAAATATTTCACTTCTGACAAAACCTCTCTGAAATCCGTTTTGAAAACTGCAGCCTGACTTTCGAGAGGAGTTTTAAGAGCCTTCTAAAGTTGCAGTGTATAACTAAAATCCCAGCCATGTGTCATCAAATTTGAAGTAGCACATTGTCTTCTGTCTGCTAACATGCACTGATACTGCACTGAGGAAATCCACTCCCTGTTATATCTCCAAAGAAATAAAGAGGAGAGACCTCCTGGGTCAAGATTCCAGGCCATTTCTATCAGAAGCAATCATATCAGTATAAACCCTTTGGCAAATGGGTTTATACTGAAACTTCAGTTGTCCTGGAAGCTCCTCTTGGAAGACTGTAACAGAATCTTCTGCCAGCTTTCATTTTACTACAACCAGTTTCTGTCCAGTGGTTCGTGATGCAGATGTTATTTAGCCTGCATCATTGTTTTCTCCTTTGACCCTCGCTTGTCTGAGTATTTGTTCTCCTGAAGTAATTGAGGAAAATAATCACTCTCTTCTTATCCTTTGTTTAGACAAGCCAACCTTTCTATTCTTCTTACAAAAGATAGGGTTTCAGTTCCTCCTGGTTTTATAGTAGTGCCTCAGCTGGTACAGGTGCGGGGAATTATGACTCACAAAAACTCATTACTAGAGTTCTGAAGGAGGTGAACTTACCCAATGGTATTGGTACTCCTCTACCTCCTCTTGCCTGATAGCATTGATACTCCTCTACCTCCTCTTGCCTGATAGCATTGATACTCCTCTACCTCCTCTTGCCTGATAGCATTGATACTCCTCTACCTTCTCTTACCTGATAGCATTGATACTCCTCTACCTCCTCTTACCTGATAGCATTGATACTCCTCTACCTCCTGTCGACCTTTTTCTCCAAATCCTAGCATCACACTGCTGTGTTTGTGACCGCATTACACACGTGACTTGGGATCAGCCTTAGAGTTACTGATAGAGAAGGACTTCTTCCTCTGTCACTTGGCACAGGTAAGGCTAAGTCTTACAGTTTCCACCTTATTTTATTACTCGTAACTGTGTATTATTAAATTTTCATCTCTTAAACAAGATCATCCACGAATAAACTTCCTGTGTAAAAGGCAGCCTCTGCCTGTGCTGACTGTGCCTCCCTTATGTCAGCAGGAACTCCCACGAGACCTCTCCTACTTTTTGTACCAACACTATTAATTAAAATACTAAATAAAAAATGGTTCCAAATGCAAAGCTGAGGAACCCCAGCAGTGGTCATCTTCATGCACAGCATTTTCCCATTCAGATCAGACTACTGTCAGGCTTTTAGCCTTTCAGTTTTTTATAGTGCTCTCTTCTCCATTTTCATCATTTTGTTATTTCTCAGATGGTTCTGTATTGTCTGTTTTACAAAGGCACAGACTTTGTGTTGCATTTAGGTCATAACTTGTCTTAGATGTTGTCGTGGTTTAGCCTTAGACGGCAACAAAGAACCACGTGGTGGCCACTCGCTCTAGAGCCCGTCCACAGTCAGGAGGGCAAAATCAGAAGAAAAAGGCAAAACTGGTGGGTTGGGATAAAGGCAGTTTAACAGAACAACAAAACTGTAACAAATAATGCGGGTAAAGAAGTATGAAAACATGATTACAATGGCAACCACTCACCCACTGCACCTGGGACCGTCTCCCACCACTCACGCACCCCCCAACTTCCTTCCTGTCCCCCTCCCCTTCCCGGCCAGCTCCCCACTACCCCCTGGGCATGGCCCACCTGGGATGGAATACCTGTGCCCTGCTAGGAGAATTAACCCTGTCCCTCCTGGAACCAGGACAGATGTAAATAGATTTAAAATTGCAAGCAAAGCTGAGTTCCTTAGAGATTTCTTATCTGAGGTTGCCTATGCCAACATGTTCATAGCCCATCATCATAAAATCTAGGAAATGTAATGTTTTCCATGCTTTTAATAGCTTTTATTGAAAAGAGAATAAGAATAAATTAAGTTACTCAAAGATAATAAATAAAATAAATTGTTACTCAAAGATGAAAAATTCAGCTGAGGCTGAAACAATGAAATAATTCAAGTGAGCATATCTACAAATTAATACACTGGTAATGAAGGCAAAGCATAAAGCTGATCTTAGACTTCTCTAGGCTCATTGAATAAGGTGCTCTAATCTGGAGGGAACATGAGAAGCCAGATCTTTTTCAGACAGGAACCCCATCCACTGGTCCAGCCCGTGAGCTCTAATGATTTAGCTATTGATAGGCATAAAGTATGAATTCCTCAATATATGTATTTGTTCTGGTGTTAAACCCACTCAAAGTGAAAGCATTAGGCCTGATGGAAGTACTGATTTGGATTGGCACATGGCAATTTGGGGGGTTAATTTTTGTAGCATTGCTTTTGTCAACTGGAATGGGGCAGTGGTAGCTTAGGAATAGTAAAGCTTGTGTGATCTCAGTCCAGTCAGACTGGGCAGCCTGGCCATAGCAGTAACTGAAGTATTTCAGTTTTTCCTTCTGATGGCCTGTGAAGAGAAGAAAGGGTTATAAGTAGACTCCAAAATATTGGATCATTTGGCCTTCATACAACTTCTGTATAAGTGTCCTCTGCTTCAGAAACTGTGCTCATGACTTCAGGGTCTACTAAAGCCCGTCTGGTCTGCTTCTCAGAAAGCAAAATCCTGAGGGTGAATCAGAAAAGATTCAATTCCAGAAATGTGAAGAACAGGATATGTGAGTGGTTTCTGCTGGTGGTGGTAGATCACAATACCAGCCTTGTGATGGAGGTAGTGGAAAGGATACCCGTGAGCAGGAACCCTAAGTTCTTAGGAGTTGTCTAATGATCCAGGCAGCTGACTCTTTCCATCCTCACGTTCTTGTCATTCCAGGTGTTTCCATGTGCTCTCCCTTTCTCTCCCAGCAGTTCCCCAAGGCTCTGACCTACCATATCCTAATGCAGAAACTCTTCTTACATTTTATGCAAAAATTACTTAAAGAATACACAAATCATTTATGTCAAGAGAGACTATTGCATATGGACTAAAGGTTTCAGAGGGGCAGCTTAAATGAAACCTTGTGGTTCTCATCTGCTGAATCCCTTTTTCCGTTGCTCGATTCCTGATCCTTGGCAGTCCTGCTGTGAATTACTGCTTGGCCTGATGTGTCCACCTTTGTGAGAGCTGACAGGGCCCCAGGCGAGGTAATAGGCTTCTCAGCCAGAGTTACCCATCCTTCCCGTGAATATTCTGATAGAGATTTACATCTTGTCTAGCCATTACTCTGCAGGTTAATTATCTATAGCGCAGTGATAAATTGATTGCTAGGACTAAGCAGTGAAGAGGAGCAGTGACTTCAAAGAACCAGACAGCTGTGGTTAAGTCTGAAACTCGTGTGCTTGAAGAACATACTCTCTCCCTAACCAAGAGCTGTCTGAATGGAAAGCTTTTACCTGGGAGAAAGAGGAGTCTGTAGTTCTCTCCATATGTGTGCAGTGCCCGTCAGCATTAATTGGAGCTCTGAGTGAAATTCATAAAGAAAGCAGACCCTGAACTATTGTTTTCAGAACCAGCAGCACAGCAGATTCTACGGTTGTGTATTTGTAATAGTGCCACGGTGGAACAAGCCCAGGAGCAAGCAAAGAGACTTTGGAGATCTCCCACCTCCCTGGCAGCTTTTCTGACAAATTCAGCTGCGCTGGCAAGTACCCTAGTTAGCTGCATGCTATTTTCAGAATAAAATCTACCCAGGCAAAATTTGCCCCTTTGTTTTGCAGAGGTGTATTTAACCCTTCTGCCATGTGTGACTGTCATTATGGGGGGGTGATGTGACATCAAAGATCCTTTTGGCTTTTAACAAAACATTGCCTTCCAGCTGTGCAATTGATCTCTCCTCAAGTTCTGAGTCCAGGAGTTTCTAATACAAAGACCTGAAGGCCTTTGGAGTAGAAGTCCTTCCCTTTTGGAGGTGGGTTGGAGAATCTCGTTAGCCTGGGAAAACAGCCTGTTTTGATGCATTAAGGAACCGAGACAGACTGCTATACCTGAGAGGTCTCTCCTCCTGCAGAGATTTCACTTCAGCTCCACCCCTCTCACCCCAGTTTATCCCAGCTGTGTCCTCGGCGTGCTGGTTGTTCTCCACTGGGGCTTTCTCCAGCCCCCTGCCACAGTCAGTAACTGGGCAGACCAAATTTTCTCGTTCATCTGGTGATGTTCCAGCTTCCACCTGGGGCTCAAACTGGCACCTTCCTATCCTGTCTCATGATGAGTGGTTGGGACTTCCCTTCCTTTGACAAGACTGCAGAAGAGCTCTTGCTCTCTGCTCTCTTTCCCAGCTTGAGCTTGATTAGATTTGAATTTTAGTGTGAAGGAAGTGTGATAATAATGGAAAGAAAGAATAAAGGATACCTGCAGAATGACTTTGATTTTGCTTAAGATATGGAGAAAACAGAGAAGGCTTCTTTCAACAGGAGTTATTCTATCAACAACAAGTGAGAATATTCCTGTGGAAAAGTGCAATAAAGAGGTAATTTTTATGCAAAAAGCTTACTGGAATAACTAGAGCGATGAGTCTGTTTTCTTGTGGTTTATGCAAAGTTTTTGTGCATCAAAAATTACCACAACTCCAGTTTAGAGTCATTATAACTATGAGACCGTTCTTTTGCGTTCACTGTGGAGTCTTTATGTTCTAAAGCTAACAGGAGAGGGTTGCAGCTTATTTCTTTGGAGCCCAGTGAAGGCCAGCTTTCTTGGTCTTTTTCTCACCAGTTCTCTTGAGACCGCTCTCCCAATGTATGCCAAGGCAGTCTCTGCTTTCTTTTAAGCAAAGAGAAGCCTGTGGGGTCTGTCTTCTGAAAGCTTCCCAGATAAGATGAAGTGAGAAAGTAGATGGGCTTAGAATGTGCATTTCGGTAGCAGCACGGTCATTGCCCAACGCTGAAAGTTTGCAGAAAATCCCATTAGTTGCTTTTCAGAAGTTGTCAAACTTATTTTTGATGTTAGCAAAATTATGTACTTTTTTCAACTCCAGCTTTGTTGGTCAAACCAGCTAAACTGTCTGTCTCCAAGGGAAGCAAACAAGTTACACCACAGGTGATGTTCGTCAAAATGGGTACAGTTTGGCAAAATGTTGCCTAACAGAGAATCACATCTCATGATGTCAAGTGTCAGGGCAGATTTAGTCAACAGTGTTAGTTCTGCTTTTGCACAGTTATAGCAGAATCCTCAGTGATGAGTCCTGGAAGGAAACAGATAATGTCTGAGAAAGTGAAAACTGAAGTTTGAGGTGTTTTTTTTTTTTTCCTTTTACTGTTTAAATGTCTGCTTGTGTTAGTATTGCACTACTTGGTGCAAAAGTCCAAGTGGGTTTCCTCATCTAACAGAGTAAAATAGTTTATAATATCCCACAGCTCTTGCAGCACCGCTGCCAGGTCTGCTGCTATTAGAGAGATGATAACTTACAGGAATAACTACAATTTAGTCAACTTTGAAATAAAAACTGTGGAAAATATGTTGCTTTTGGGGAGATGAAAATATACCAGCAATATTGATCTCAGTACCATATGATGTTCTTGCTGAATTCAAATGTGACAGGACAAAACAGATAAAGATGAGGATCTGGCTGCCTGTCGCATGTTCCAGCAGCCTTTTGGAGGCAGAGATGTCGCTTTGTGTTCCTCATGCCAGTTCCTCTTCCTTCTTCTGGTTAGAAAGAGGTACAAAAGGAGCCTCCCAGGTTTCTACTGGTTTGCTTTGCAGAGAGAAGTTTTGGATTTATTTGTTTGGGATAAAAAGTTATTCCTTGAGGCTAGGACATTAAAGAGGTTTGAGTGTGAAAGAGGTTGCTACTTAGAGTGGGTGATTCTTCTCTAAAAATGTAGTTCTTTTGAAAGGTGTGTAGGACCCTGCCCCCCTCTGTCACTGAAAGTTTTGATTTATCTTTTTTCTTTAGAGAAAAGAGTATTTTCCTTCCCTTACGCTGAGAACGAAGCTTAGACTCAGTGTAACAGTGTTGACTGTATCAAAACGTGATGAAATCTTAAGAGTAGCTATATATTGAGATTCTTGTCTACTAGGGGATAATATATAGTCTATAAACAATTAATTCATGTAATCATAGAATCATTCAGGTTGGAAGAGACCCTTGGGATCATCGAGTCCAACCATCAGCCCCACTCTACAACGTTCTCCCCTACACCAGATTCCTCAACACCACATCTAATCTACTCTGAAACACAGTCAGGGATGGGGACTCCACCACCTCCCTGGGCAGCCCATTCCAGGGTCTGACCACTCTTTCTGGGAAGATTTTTTTCCTAATGTCCAGCCTAACCCTACCCTGCTGCAGCTTGCAGCCATTCCCTCTCATTCTATCGCTGATTCCCTGTGAGAAGAGACCAGCACCAACCTCTCTACAATGTCCTTTCAAGCAGTTGTAGAGAGCGATGAGGTCTCCCCTCAGCCTCCTCTTCCTCAAACTAAACAGTCCCAGCTCCACCTCCCTCCTCTGCACTCACTCCAGCCGCTCCAGATCTCTCTTGTGCTGAGGTGCCCAGAACTGGACACCAGACTCAAGGTGTGGCCTCACCAGTGCTGAGTCCAGGGAGACAATCACCTCCCTACTTCTGCTGGTCACACTATTTTTTATATAAGCCAGGATGCCATTGGCCTTCTTGGCCACCTGGGCACTCTGCTGGCTCATATTGAGCCGCTTGTTGACCAGCACCCCCAGGTCCTTTTCTGCCAGGCAGCTCCAGCCACACTGCCCCAAGCCTGTAGCCATGCAGGGACTTCTTGTGGCCCAAGGGCAGGACCTGGCACTTGGCCTTGTTGAAGCCCATTCCATTAACATTGGCCCATGGATCCAATCTATCCAAGTCCCTCTGCAGAGCTTCCCTGCCCTCATGCAGATCAACACTCCCACCTCACTTAGTGGGAGCATTACAGTGGGAATTACTGAGTATTGGATTGATCCAAACCAAACAAACGCGTCCCTAAGCATTATCCTCAGGCTTCATTTACAAGCTCTGCCCTGGATTTTTCGAGGAAAATGAACCCTACTTTTCAGCTAAAGACAAACCTAGAACTTACTTTCAATAGAGAAGCTGGAACTGAAGGTAATTAGGTGTGCTCTAATTTATTGTAGTTTACAAGCCAACAGCAAGAGGCATATATATGTCCTACACATCCATATGGTGATACGCAAGCATTTCTCTCCAGCAGTCTATGTTTAGAAAAAGCCTGGCTGTGCCAGTGTGTTAAGCAGTTTCAGAGTAAGCTTTTGACTACTGCCATAAAGATCATATGTTCTCCAGTGCAGAATTCTGTAACCAGCTGCGGGACTGGAGCTGTGGATGTGGGCCATACCCTGAGAGCTTTTCTAGGGCAGAGGCCCGGGTGCCTTGGTTTTGTTGGGCAGAAATAGCAGCCTTTCTTGCAGTTGTTTGCAGTGCAGTCTCTTTTTTTGTTTGTTTCAGCAGCCAGACTGGCTCTGTCTGCCCCCCTGGTTATGAGTCCCCGTCAGGAGAGCTTTATGGCTGGTTGGGTGATGCACCTTTCCAGTTTCAAGCCCCTGCTCCTTCTACCAGTCGCTGTGACGTTGGAAGCCCAGGCAGCTCAGCATCTGAAAAGGCAGTGCAATGCCAAAAGGAATGCACAAATGCAGGTCTTTTCTCTTGTGGCCCTTTTGCCATGTTCTGGTGAGCCTATAAGCTCCCATAGCTCTTTTAGCAGCAGCAGAAGTTTACCTTCACGTCCCCTCTGTCTTTGTGTGGTACCACAGGCTGCACAGCTTTTCCTTCCTTAGCATTTTCATGTTTCTACTTCCATTTTGCATATGAGGGTTTTCTGTTCAGAGAGGATCAAGAGCCCTGAAAGTCTCCCATCCGTTCCCCCCCCCTTTCCCTATTACTAGGCTAAGATTGTGTGTAATATCTTTCACAGTTCTGGCTACCAAGCTGTCGTCATCTCCCTCAGTCGTGTTTGTGTCTGAGGACCTGCTGCTGGCACCATTTTGGTTTAGCTGTGCTAGAAGGCTGCCTCTTCTCCTTCTGTTCTTGTGCTGATACAAGTCCCAGATTTTTCCCTTATAATGCAAGCGTGTGTTATGTTGCTGTCGTTGGGAGTTCTCATTTTGGTTGAATAATCCTGGTTTTAACTTTTGCATCCAGGGTTATCAGGTAACAGAACGAGCCTGTGCTGTGAATACGGTGGCAGCAGCATCTGTGTTGCCTCGTGTCTCTTGAGAGCGTGCGCGTCCCCGTGCACCCACTGGCTGCCGGATTTAAAGTGGGCAAAGTAAGAGCACAGCGGGTGGGGTTGAGGCCGGGGGTGCTGGGGGCTCCTGCTGCCTGTATTGCTGGTTTGGTTTTATTTCTGGGTCAGAAACAGAAGCTGGACAAATTCTTGGGGCCGATAGTACGTCTGGCCTGCGGGAAGATTACAGTACTGGCAGGTGGCTGTACTTAGCAGATGATAGTGCAAGCTATAAGAGCTTTTCTGACATTTAAATTGCCTTAAAGAACATTTTTGGTTTGTTTGTATTCAGAACTGTATTCACATTTCACAAAAAACAGAAGAAGAAATATTACTTTGAGGAAAACATCAGTAATACCTGGTGAAAGACGTAAGTTTCATCAGTTTGCTCAATATGAGTTAATTATTTTCCATATGTGATTTCTACAAGTTTTTCCTCATCATCTCTTGAGCAAACAAATGTACTTTTCTAACAGTTCTAAAATTCTGATCTTCCACATTTGATCTCTTTCAATCACTTCAATTCTGCAATGAAACAGCATTATATCTCACATATTCCACATGAAGTCTTTATTATCCTGTACAGCAAGGGAAATTGGGATGTTTATGTCCTTTTTTTTTCTTTTTTTTTTTTGTTTTTCTTTTTCTATTGGAGATGGGATTCTTTGCTAAAAAGTATCTTAGACCTAAGTAAGCTTAATTTCATTTCAGACTCAACATATCCAGAATCTTATCTTGTACTGTAGAATATGCAGATCAATTATAGCTTTGAAGATCCCATAGCCTGATAGAAGAGAATGTATCTGCTGAATTTATTAGGCCAGATCTTCTGCTGGTAATTATTTGGGTGGAGCTAAACTAATTTAAACCAAGAATGTACGTGTTGCTGCTGTCTGAAGGAAATTGATGAGCAGGAAATGTGCTGACTGAGACCTTGCTATAACCAGAGTTGGATACACTGGAGGAGTCTTGTACAGAAATGCACTGCTGATGCTTGTACGTACTTCCATATGGAAAAGATCTCTCGGGACAGGAGACTCAATATGTGTGAATAACCATATGTGATTAAAGGACAGTGTCCCCCAGGATGGACCTGTCATGCTGTATATATAGCTTAATAAAAACAACCAACATTGAGAGTAATTGCAATTAATAGTAAAGTGGTCTTTCCCCCCCACCCCAGAAGGAGGACAATCTATAGATATTTTTTTTAATTTCATTTAGGCCTCTTTGAATGTTTTTTTTGTTTCATTGCCAATATGCATGGAGTGAAACTTTAACACATATATTAATCAAGAAATGTGTACACCAGGCAAATGGATGCAGATTGTGAAATGTTTCTGATCTTTCTCAGGGAAACAATAGGGTGAGGAAAGAATAGAAAAAACTAACATATTTATACCTTGAAATTTTCCAAGACTAAAGATACTGGTTCCTGGTTTATATACCATGGCTGCTTTCAAACCTAGAATTTTGTGAAACTTCTTGGAGCAAACCCCTTGTTGTACACGTGTCAAATTAGTCCTGAGCTGCCTCTTGAAAATGCTGTTGGTTTCTAGTTTGTGTAGGCCCACACCTGGCAGTTAATGGTGTTTGGGCCGGTCTTCAAAGACTGACTTTGGGATCTCTAGCTCTCTTAAATCTCACTAACTTTATGCACCAGGAGACATTCAGCTCCTTTTTTTTGCCCCTTTCTGCAGTTACCATAGCTGTCATGCAAGGACCCATAGACAAACCCTTTCAGAAGCAGATCTTAGGGCCTTGTTGCTGTTTCTGCCCTGGAGTTCATCAGATTTGTGCTCCCACAGGAGCTCAGGCTGGTGAGAACTTTTAGGATTTGATTCACGTAGGGAACAGTGCAATTCTAGTGCAAAGCAGCTGAAATGATTACAGTTTCAGAGGAGTTCCTAAATGCAGAGAAAAAGCTATCAGGAGTTTTCACTAAGAAATAAACATGGTGCATGCAGAGTGTGGTTATCTGGGGAAATTTAAGAGCTTCTAATCCTCACCATGGAAATCAAAGCATTCGGACATCACATGGGGAAGATGATGGACCTTTTGTTTCCAAACGCTGTGCATAGCTGAGGCATTCTGGCAATGTCCCTGGGATTATATTCATTTCTTCTGAAGCTGCAAATTGATTAAATTAGACCAGTGAAAGGCCACTAAATGACATGTTTTGCTTTTCTTTTTATTGCAGCAGCATGTTAATCTTACGCTTGGAATTTGAATCACTTGGTAGCTGGCTCTTCAAAGGGACAACGGGCCAGGGTGTAGGCATACACGATCCAGTGGAGCTTCTGACCACAACTCTTCAAAGAGCAATCAAAGGAGGGAAGTCATACTGTCCTGCCTCGTGCACACATTTGTAGTGATGGAATAAGATGGCTTTGTTCCAGTCACTTTCCACACCTGGTTATGTGGGATGTTAGTGATGTTCTCTAGGCGTATTGCCGAAACAACTCTTCCAAAAAACTGCTCTATTTACTTTGGAAAGTTTCAGAACCGCTCTGCGTGTGTCACTGGAGTCTGGGTTTGTGCAGACTGAAGTGTTAATACCCGTTGAGGAAATGGCTCTTTTTGCTCCCTTCTCACCCCCCCTGTTTCCTGAGCTAAGGTGAGGCTTTTTGACACCTTGGAGCAACTCTCCCTTATCTCACATCCTGTCCTCTCCTGGTGTCCCTCTGTTGTCACGCTGCTTCTGATTATAGCTGTGGACTGGTATCTTTTTCTCCTGGGGGCAGTAGCAACTTCTGTGGCTCAAATCTATTCCTTGCAGTATGCATCCTCCACTTCCATCAGTATCCCAAGTCCCTTTCACATTTCTTACTTAAATGAAGACTTACATGCAATGGAACGAATGTGACATTTTCCACCTCTGTGTTCTATTTATATTTCACAGCGCTACCTCTGGCTTACCTCTGAATATTAGTTGAGATTGAAATTGCCTGGGGGGGGGCCTGTTTCTGCACATGTGCCTGTATTGTGCCTGTGACAGCAGCAGCTCCTCCTTTGCCTGGTGAGAGCCAAAGGGAGCTTTAAGTGTAAGTATATACCATACCCTTAGTATATTTCAAAAATATTTCAGAGAGCCTGATCTGAATTAATGACAAAATATTTAAACAGCTACAAGTTCATACACTTCCCTTGACTTTAAATGAGATTTAGGCATTACGTAGAGTTGCACATCTAAAGTACTTTTATTTCTAAAACTTTTTTAATCAGGCTGAACTCAGTATTGTATCTAAATTAGTATAATTAACATTTTCTTTAGCCATCTCCATGTAAACCATAATTATTTAAGTTCCCATTTAGATACCACCCAAAATGTGATTCACATCTCATTTGTACACTACTATTGCCATTTAATTGAATTAATTCTTACAACAGCCTCAGGTAAGAGAGCAGAGATGCCTCAAATCAGAGCAGTCTTCACTGATTCGATCAATTTTATGTAGTCACAGACCAGGTTTTCTGAAAAGCTTGTCTGCTGCACAAGAGCTAGAAATGCTCGTTTCTCTGAGCACTCAGGGTAGTGGACATTCAGCAGGGCACTAAGGAAACTTGGCCATAGTTGCTGGTGCCGAGCCATACAGTCTGTCTCACAAAATTCTAAGGGTTTATTTTCTCAAGTTCTTTCAAAGTTGAGGGATGAGGAATCCCTTTGAAACATGAAACAAGGCTCTAGATAGCTCAAAAGCAAGGGGAGTATTTCTGAAAAACCTCTGTTTGGGGGGTGTCTTGCCAGGGCAGATCGCAAGGAATGGCACAGCTAGAACTGGAGTAACAAGAGAAAAATAGACATTGCCTTTGAAACAAATTGTGCAAATAGTTTACAACAATTAGGCTTCTTTAAAGCTGTTGAGGTTAAATATCAGGACATTTTGCTACTCAACTGCATAGTCATGCATGTATTTTGAAATGCAATGGTACAAGTTCAATATTTGATTTATTTGTTTTCCCAGCAGTTTTCACAGCAGGGCTAAAATTGAGAGAGCAGAACCACAACCTCTGAAAACTGCTTTTTCATAGGAGCTTCATACTGAAATTTCTCCTGTTATTAGCTTGTGTGGAGACACAGTCAGCCCTAAGTAAAGTGCATTGGTTTTTAGGTTTGGGAACGATTCTCCTTGCAGCAGTAAAGCTGTGATTTTTTTCCCTTGAGGAATTCTTTTGTATCTGTTCTTTCCTATGAGGTTCTTGAAGGCCATTTTTCACATAAACCAGCCTTATTCTGTCAAGCAACCGAGTCACAGGAAACCAAGGCTCCAGAAATCCTGTAGGGCCCTCCCACTCAGTATTGCCTGGCAAGCCAATTAGCTTGGTATTTTTATCTCTAACCTGATTTGGAACTAATTGTAAATTACTATTTTGCCATTCTGTTTTCTATGATAAATGCCCTACTCAATTATTATTAGATCTGCTCCTGGGACAGCTGAATCTCCTTATATCTATGCCATAACTTTGGGGCTCTGCAATCTGAAGGGGACAGAGAAGCAGCCTCACATCCTACAGCACAGATTCTTCATCTTTGCCCGGAGAATGAGGAACGTGGTCACTCCTCGAAACAGTGTGGGATTTTCTGGTGCACCCCTCCCTGTACTGGAAGTGCCTTCCTGTGTGAGGGCTCGTGCCTGTAGTTCAATACCTGCCGAGTTGCCTTTAAAGCAAAGCCTAATCCTCTACACTCAGTTAAGAAGGTTGGAGCCAGTTCATGTTTTATTCCAGCTCAGTGTTCTCTGCTTGTTATTTGATTTCTTTTAATCTCAGGGTCTACCACGAGCTAATGTTTATTTTAAAGCTTGAGATGTGGTTTTTACCACAGGGTACATCCACCTTCAATGCGATTTTGAAGTAAATCTCTCAGTTGTTCCCATTTCCTGCGCTGTGCCTCACGTCACTGAGTGGGGTCAGAGCACATGAGTTGCATTCCTTAGGGTTAAAACTAAACTGGCACCTGCGCTCCAGGAACACCCTTGAATGTCCATGAAGCATCTGGAGAATGTTAGTTCCTGGGTGTGGAGCTTCTCCAAAGTGACCTACATTGTAGATGCTGGGTTCTCAGCACCAACTGTTTCGCTGTGCAGGTGTTCTCCTCTCTCACCTCCCAGTGCAGGAACACTGAGGTGACGATAGGAATGTGAATCTCCAACAGAATGCAGTGCTGTAGTTTGAGAAGGCTCTTGCTCACCCCAGATTAGGGAAGTTCATTGGAGATGGAGAAGTAGGATCAGAGAAGTAAATAGCTCTGCTCGTTACTGTCTTTCCTCTTCTCCATCTCTCTTCCGTGCTCCATGCTCGGGAACTGGGGATCTTGCCAACTGTTTCAGTTAAGGCTACTGAGCAGGAATGCTCCTCTTACAGCATCTTAAGGAAATTACACGGATCCCAAGATTATGGTGTACAGGCCATGGCAGGAGGAGCAGAAGAGCAGTCTGGGCCTTTAGAGTATGCCTAAGCAGCAGTATCTGTCCAGCTACAGCCAACAGGTGTCACTAGACTCACCCTCCACTGGAAAGACCCACCCCGAGGAAGGATGGAGTACATTAGCAATCGCAAGAACTTCCTAAATCTGCTGCTCCCTACAAATCTTAGCTACCTTGCTCTGCATAACTACTGAAAGAAAATGCAAGGTCCATGTATCCAGGTTTAATCATCTGTGTCTGAGCTTTTCATGTAATTCCAGAGTGGTCAGTCAAGCAAGCAATTCCCTTCCACGGGCAGCTGATTTTGTGGAGTTGTGTATTGGAAAGTCTCACACAAAAGTGAACTTTGTCCTCCAAATCACCGAGATGATTCCTTTTCCATTAGCACTTTAATCAAGGCCTCTGCTACAGTAAATGGTTAGCACTGTAAGTAATTGGTAAAGCCTGCTGACCTGATAATATTGTAGTGGGCTCAGCCTAATCTCAAAAAAAAAAATCTCTCCTAAAACATTTACTGCATTAGCTGACCCAATGAATCATCCAAAAAAGCAAAGCATAATCTGAATTTTGTGTGCAGCAAGTAGAAACATGCCTGGAATATTTCAGAAGGGCAACAGAGAAGAAACAAAAAAAGACTGCTCAAAGTGGGGCATTTGCCATGCCCTGTTTCATGGGAGTTGTCACACAGAGACCCCCCCGCCCCAGTCTGCTTGTGAATGTCCCTTTGGCAATAGGAGCCAGGGTGCAGGTGTGCAAACACCATGACTGCATTTAACATCACAAAATAAGATTTTTATTGGAAAGTGTGCACAGAGGCATGATTTTATTGGAAATTCATTGTCTACCTTCTGAACATCTGAGTCTTAGTCACTTGGTAATTGATTCAAGGATTGTATGATTCAAAAGCAGGACACGTTTAGGAAAGCTGTTGGAGGTTATACAGAATTAAGAAGTCCTTTTCCTTTCCTCTAGGCAGAGAAGCTTGAGGAGACTACAGGAGGCTGGTTGTGTTAGGAAAGAGCAGGTGAGTGCGAAGGCTGGAGCAGAAGCTAGAGGATGCTTTTGCAGTTTGAGTCATTTGCTTGGGAACGAATCTCGGGCTGTGAGTCCGTGGGTGCTACCTCTGCCCAGCGCTCAGTTCCGACGCGGAGATGGGAACATGACTACACCCCTTGGCACAGGAGTTGAGACTAAGGACTGGTGACAGGCAGAGAGGAAAGAGTGAGAGCATGAACAGTCAGATAACAAGGTAAATATAAGTAGTGGCCAAGGAGATACCATTAGAGTTGTGTATTTTAAAAATGATAATATCCGGGAATTTGACTGGGATGAATTCTGTTAATTCACCACCTGCTGACACCCTGCCGCTAAGCCATCGTTCCCAGGATGTGCTCAGCCATTCCAAATCTCTCAGCAGATTCAGAGAGCTGCATTTCTTCAATGAGCAGATAAACCTCTAGTTCTGTCTTTAATACCAAATGTGGATGGTGTTGCCCGCTGAGACTGTCAATATGCCAGTGAGAGTTGTCATGTCTGTAACATCCGGTTTATTAAACCTGGAGGGAAGTTTTGAATGACAAAAATAAGAAAATTCACAGCTAAAACATTTATTTCCTGGCTGTGAAAATGCCAAGGATGCCATACCTGGTGGCCTATCACTAGTGGGGTCCCCCAGGGATTGGTAGTGAGCCCAAAGGCATTTAAAATCTTCATAAATGATCTGAATGATGGGATCAACTGTACCCTGATGAAGTTTGCTGGTGATACCAAACTGAGTGGGGAACATTTTGGAAGGCAGAACCACCCTACAGGAAGGCCTGGATAGGCTGGAAGAGTGGGCTAACAAGAGCCTTATGGAGGTCAACAAGGGCAAGTGTAAGGTCTTATACCTGGGGTATAATCCAGGAGTGCAGGACTGTGGAGTTGCACAGTGGGGAGGAGCTGTGTGAAAAGGGACCTGGGGTTCCTGGTGGACAAGTTCTGTGTGAGTGAACACTGTGCTGCAGCAGTGAGGAAAGCCAACAGGTTGCTGGGCTGCATCAACAAGGGTGTCACCTGCAGAGATAACTTGTTATCCCACTCTGATTAGTGCTTGTCAGGCCACACCTGGAACACTGTTCAGTTTTGGTGCCCACTATGCAAAAAAGCTGGAGAGGGTCCGGGGAAGGGCCACCAAGGACTGGGAAGCCTGAGAGAATTGGGTTTGTTCAGCCTTGAAAAAAGAAGGCTTGGTGACACCTTATCACCATGTTCTGATATTTAAAGGGTGGCTACAAAGAAGATGGAGGCTCACTTTTTACAAGGAGTCACATGGAAAAGATGAGGGGTAACAGGTAGAAGTTACTCCTGGGGAGATTACAATTGGACACACGAGGAAAATTTTTCACAGTGAGAACAATCAGCCATTGGAATAATCTCCCCAAGGAAGTGGTGGATTCCCCATCATTGGACACTTTTAAGATTGAGCTCGACAGGAGCTGGGCCATCTTGTCTAGACTGTGCTTTTGCCAGCAAAAGTTGGACCAGGTGATCCTTACAACCTGGTATTCTATGATTCTGTATGTTTTGCAGTGATCTTTTGTATCTTTAGACTGTTCCAGGCTAAATATGAGGCTTCTCTCTTTTGACTCACAAACAAAATTCTCTATGGAAAAAGTTACCAAAAAAAAAAGCTTTTCATTTTTAGAAAGGTTTGTTTCCATAAAATAGACATTATAAAAACCCACATGTAATGCCTAGTGATCTAGAGATGACTTAAAGACATAGGTGTGCTAGTATATGCATATATTTTAACTTTCAGTAATGAAAAGAAATTGTGTTGGGATCACCTGCTTAAGCTGCTCTATAGAAAATGGTACCAATAACCTAGCTTGAAGAACAGGAATCTGAGAATTTCACTGAAGATTTACCCCAAGACTGTTCTTTCTGATTGAGCTAACGAAGGTTTTTTTCCAGTGACAGCCAACATAGAGTAAAACACTGAAGTAACAAAGAATCTTTTGGATCTTCTGCTGAGTTGTACCAATTTACTGCCATGCTTAAAAATCTGCACCTATTGCAGTGTGAATGGGTGTGATTCCATCCTGCAATGCCTTTGTCTGCTAAAGAGCTGTCAGAAATCTCGTGTGTGAGCTTACAGACACTGATGATATCACATCGTACACTTCTCTTTGCTAGAGCTAAAGAGATTGATCTCTTTAAATCTCCGTATTAGTTTTTTTCAGACCTCAAATCATTCTTTCTGGCTCTTTTTCCTGAACCTTTTGTGTTTTCTTTTTGGGGAAGGGTGGATGTCAGGAGTTAGCACAGTATATGTTGCAATATGAAAGGGATGCCAAACTTTGTGGTAAGATTAGATTTGTGGAAATGAGTTAGAAAGAATTGTTTCCCTTCTCATCTCCGTGTTGCAGTTGTAACAGCGTGAGGTTTGTTGGGATCAATTATATAACTGATTATAGTCTGATTGCTTCATTCAAGTTGTCAGAACCGAGCTACTGCTGGTAACAGTAGTGAAATCTTCAGAGTGTCATATCAATCTTTAATAGATCTGCAATGTCCAGAATGCTCGTCAGTGGTATTTTAGGAATGACAATTACCATTACAGTTCTCCATATTATAACACTTCTGTCCCCAGAGCATTTTAGCAAACACGTTCATATGACATTAAGTGGGAAGCCTCCTATGATTCATATTCATTGTAAATAGAAAACTTTTTTAATATTTCAGCAAATAATCCTAGAGAAATTGGGCACCTGTGGATTGTAAAGATCGGAATTAGTGAAAGTCATTCCTGAAAGTGTATGAAATGTCTTACGGCTTCAGAATGCAAAGTTCCCTGTGCAGGATTTTCACTATTTTATAGCTTGCTTGAGGAAATCATGTGGGCTTGGTTGGGCTCTGAATCAAACAGTTCCCGGGCTATAATTCCCATAAATATGTATGTAGGATAAAATGTAAAAGTATGACTTGGTAACTTCAGGTTGCTCAACCTGTCTGTCTGTCTGTCCTTGTTATCAGCAAGCGAACTCGCTACGTATGTGTTTCTTGTAGTTCACTGTGTCACCCACAGGATCACTTCTAGTATAATATTTGTAATAGTATGAAAGTCCTCAGCTGCTGAGGTGTCTGTAAGAGGGTATTCTGAACATCAGTGATGTTCTGTCTTCGGGAAGAACAATTAGGCTCCCATACAAAGCGCTTAACTTACATTTCGGGTACATTTGTCTCCTGGACATAATCTGTATGTGATTACAGTGGGAAAAAGTAAAGCAGGTTGATACTTCTTCTTAATGGTTGGACTTGATGATCCCAGGAGTCTCTTCCAACCTAAATGATTCTATGATTCTATGATTCTTGTCGCTGATATTCATAGTTCCATGATATGTAACTTTTCCTCCTTCCGAAACAAAAGTGATATATGTATTTAATAAAAACAATGGGGGGAACACTCAGAGTGAAATAGTTATTTTATTACAATAGCAACCTAATACAAGTTGAACGTTTTTACTGTATAACAAGGTCTTTTTAATGGATGTTGGCTGGCAATGATCTCCTAACAGCAAATGTGTCTTCTCTTTGTTTTTCTCAGCTAGACAAGTGAAGTTTCTTCATCTCTTCTCATGTGATAGATCTTCCATTTCCCTAATACTGCTAATAGCCTTTCTTTGTGCCCACATTAATCTCGCTGGAAGACAGGTGATATAATTACAGTAAGTACTCCAAAGTCTTCACTGAGGTTTCACCCAGGCTTAGTTGAGTGGTCTGTTTCCAAGGAAAAGAGTCCTCCCGTTTTATCCTGGTCATGCACTTGCTGTTTCTCTCTTGGTTGCACCACGATCAGGCTTCTGCCACCCTGTCATCACCCCCTCACAGGCTTTTTCCCTTCTAAGGTGTTTTCAACCAATGACTCTTAAGCTTATAGCAAACATACCATTGCAGAAAGCATGAACTTCTTTGTGCTATTGGCATTTATCCCATACCAGCATGGAAATGATCTACTTCTTCTCAAGATACTCTGATCTTCCCCTGATCTTCCTCAGCCGGTTTATATTAATACAGTTTTGGGGGGTGTGGTGTGAAAAGTCTGTTAATATAAATACAATGTGAAAATACGATCTCAGAGAGTCCCCTTGGGAGACTCCACACCATCGGCAGCTCTAAAGTAGTCGGCTCCCCCATTAAGACCTTTCTTCTCTACCTCGTCTACTGCTCATTGGATCCTAGGTAGATTATAATATATATACAGTTTTACCTAGAATAGTAGTTTTTATATTTAAATAAAATTTATGTTTTATGACGTTTTCTGTTTTCCCTTTAGCATTTCATTCAAAACAGTTGAGAACTTTGCATGGGAGAACTTGTAGAGTAGGGCTGATGGTTGGACTTGATGATCCCAGGGGTCTCTTCCAACCTAAATGATTCTATGATTCTATGATTCTATGCTACAGATGTTTGACTAGTAGGGAAATAGCTACTTGCCTCACCCTTTCCACCCTCTAAATGCAAGTCTGTCTCAACACTGGGATCAGGAGATGAAATATATTACAAATTTCTCATTTCAGAACCAGACTAAGGTATTGAGGTATTTTAGAATTTGGAGCTTTATATTGCAAGGTTCCTGTCCTGGTTTGAGGTAAAACAGAACCAAATTTCTGTTTTACAGTTTTAGTTTTTCAGCTGAGCCTCTTCTAACTGAACTCTGAAGTGAACAGCAGGATGATCAGAAACTGTTCACTCTCCCAGTGATGAATCCCACTGACCACCCAAGGGATGGTGCAGAGAGGCCCTTGCTTAGACTTATTGCTGGAACAACCAAGGGCAGGGAATTTCCTTATTTGCCCCATTGGAGGGTGGGAAGCGGAAAACTGTAGAGGGGTCACCCCTGTGGGGAGGAGCAGACAGGACAGGGGACCCCAAACTGACCAACTGGGCTATTCCATCCCATCTGCATTGTGCTCAGTAGAAAAGCTGAGGGATCAAAGGGTCAAGGCTCTTTCGCCGATGGCCGAGGAGGACCCTGCCTGCTTGTCTGCCTCTGATCCTAATCAGAGCGTTCCTGACTCCAGATCAGGAATCCAGCTCCTGTTGGTCACCAAGTCCAGTCTGGGACTTTTCCTGATGCTGCTGGTGACGTGATCGTCATCCTGGGATCTTCATACGGTTTTGTATAAATTGGCTCTATTTCATTATTTTATTTCTTTTGGGTTTGTTTTAATTTAGTTTTAATACTCCGTTAAAGTATGGAGTTTCTAAACTTGTAAATCTCTTTATCCTCTTCCTCTCCTTTTTCAGGGGAGGGAGGGCCATCTGCCAGTCTGGTTTTGGTAATTTTGGCTGAAACCATGACATTCCCAATTAGGTTGAGTCGAACTCTTTGACCTTTGCCCTCCTACACATGAGTCTTTTCCCGTGTACACAAATGGCTGCTGTTAATTTGCCATTCAGGATGTGAACCTGCCGCCACAGCTTTATTGAAAATTAAAAAAGAGAGGGATTTGTCTTCTAGATGACCTTTAATCTCTGTCTCATTTTCACTGCAATGTAGTCCCACTTTTTGCCTTTAAAAATCCTACTGTCATTTCTATGGCTTAATTCAAATTGATTTCTGGAAGTTCTCTCTCCCTTCACATATTAGACTGCTAAGTTGTACTGACTCGTCCGACTTCAAACCTTTAATGCCCATGTAGGTTTTCATTCTTATTATTCACTTTATTTGGGGTGGTTACTCCTTTGGGGCCCATTTTTACTGAAATCTCTTTGCTTGATATTCAGGTTTTCAAAATAGTAATCTAGTTTCAAATTAAATAAATTCTAGACCTTCATGTTCAAGTTCCTAAGTTTTTCAGCCCAATTATTTTCAGTAAATAGTTACCATAGTTACTCAAAGATTCTTGTTCTCAACTCAAGATTGAGACCAATGTTTGTTTTGCCGTTCTGTCTAATTTAAATTGAATCATCTTATGTACATTCACTCCGAGGTTATTTGATCAACTTTTTTTGCAATGTCCTTGTTGCAAATCAGATTCACATTCAGAGTCGTTTCCTGGGAATTCGCTATGTGTTTGGAGGGAAATCTGTCAGCTCTCACACCCATGAGCAGACGAATGCTACCACTAACAGGAACATTTATTCTCCTGGCTCTCTCTGGAAAGTTAGTTCCTATTTTGATCAATTTCTAGCAGGAGTAAAATTAAAATGTTTTCTAATGCAATCCAATCCTAGAATGCTCTTGAAGACCTTGAGTGAACTCATTTGATTGCTTACCATTCCCCACAATTGTTTGGGCTCAGACGAATCCTGTTTTGTCCGGGCTACTTACATTTCTTTAACTCATCGTCTCCTTTCAGAACAGGAGCGTATCTCTATTGCTGCACTTTATTTCTGTCATTTATTTGTATCGCTTTTCATTATCCTTAGATGTTTTCCTCAGATTCTTTCCAAGGCTGCAGTAGACGTATGGGTTAATTATTGGTTATTCAGACAGCAGTCTCATGCACAACAGTAAAATATTTCCCTTACATCAGATTTCTATATATCCTTTTTCATTTTTTTCTTTTATTAGTTATGTTTTTTTACATTTTATTCTTTAGGGATAAGCTGTATTTCATAATTTGAACTATAAAATGTTATATTTGTGTAATAAATTCCAGTCCTTCCTTCTTTATATGCACAAGTAGCGATTTTTAAAACATTATTTCTTCAGTGGCTTGTGCACAGAAAAATGTGTCTGTTTCTTCCCTCAGTTACCAGAGTTGATCTAATAAAAGATACTTCTGCTGCTTTATTTATGATAGAATGAGTGATTTGCAGACTGCAACCATGAATATGAATTCCAAACTAACTAGTAAGGAAGAGTAAATTTCTTTTAGAGGGTTAACAACAGATTTTACCGTGTTGCAATAGAATTAGTATTAGTGGAAGATTACCTGGCCTCTAGAAATCCTGCCATTAGCTCCTCCAGACAGTGGCTTGAAATCTTAAATCTCAGCTGAATGCATCCTGTCTAGAGGGTGACAAGGACCAGCTGTCACGGTTCAACTCCAGCTAATGCAGTCAAGCATTTTGAGAACAACACAATGTTTTGAACTGCAGCAGGGAATAGAGAAGTATCAGACACCACAGGAAAAGATTTCACAGTCATAGGAAAATGTAGTCATTGCATCAAAATGTGGACTCTTCTAGTTCTGTGTTTGTAGCAGCGTATAAATTCTCGGTTACCAACAGGAAGAAAAAATGAGTTATTAAAAATGATCTGAATTGTATCTTCATAATCCTAACAGGTCCAATTAGCTGAACAATCTGTTTGTGGTGTGTATTTGCACTCTGCTGGACAGGCATGTATATATTTTTATGTTGGTTACTGTGTTTAGGGCTGCTAAACAAACACCTAAGTTTGCGTATCCTGTGTAGGAGTGTCAGCAGTGGCCGTGGCCAATCCAAAACCTGGAGATAATCCACCTGGTGGTGGATAATTTATAAATGATACATGAAAAATCAATCTTATAAGTGAACCTGTATTTCATACCTTGTAGGGAAAAGGATGCCTGTGAAAAAAGCTTTTGCAAACCCTTCCCTGGGCCTTCTCTTGCCTTTGAAGGCAGGAATGGGTTTATTAAAGTCTGCAAAGCTACACTTCCCCAGCAGAAACACTACCTGGGTCGTAGCTGGTTTTTGAGTCTTCATTTTAAGCTTCTTTCCTCGTTTTTTTTCCAGTGTGAGATTTTGTGCCTGTCATTGACCCCTCTGTAATAAGGGTACACTTCCCTCTCTCAGTGGCCTGCCTTGGGATGGAGTGTTTCTGTGAGAGCTTTTGTGGAGAGCTCTGTGCTGCTTCTGACGGTTAGGTTGATTAATGTTGCTGTATATTTAGTATGTTAACAGCAACATAAGGAATTAAAATTTTATTTCATAGCTTTACATAAATAACATATTTTTTCCTTTTATGTAGCACCTGCATAACCTCAGATGGCAATTTCTCTCCATGTGGAAGACCGCCTGCTTCGTCCAGGCTTTCTCTCCTGTTGACTGATGCAATCACCTAATTCAGTCACTTCATGATACGAGGGCATTTCTTGCTGGTTTCCAGGAAAGTGCCTCTCAGACAGACCGAGCTGTTCGCGTGTCTGTAACAGCTAAGCAGCTTCTTGAGGAGCTCTAGGCTAAGTCTATACTGCTCGAGCTTACATGAGGGCTGTTCGCTGAGCTGGGGGGAGAGGGCGGGGAATGACTTGAATCCATGTCCTTTGTGCTTGGTGAAAATTGGACTTCCTCTATTGCTCAGGTGTCAAGAATATCATTAAGGAGAAGTGAATATTTAACACCCTTGTGGAGATGTGGATGTCACCTAACTCTATTTCTCTGCTTCTGAGTAGAAGCTAAGCTGGATATATAAAGAATTTGAACATGAGCCAGCAGTGTGCCCAGATGGCCAAGGCGGCCAACAGCATCCTGGCCTGTATCAGTAACAGCGTGGTGAGTACAATTCAGGAGGTGATCATCCCCCTGTACCCAGCACTAATGAGGTCTCACCTCGAGTGCTGTGTGCGTTTTGGGCCCTTTAATACAAAAAAGACATTGAGGTGCTGGAGCGTGTCCAGGGCAATGAAGCTGGTGAGGGGTCTGGAGAACAAATGTTATGAGGAGAGGCTGAAGGAGCTGAGGGTGTTCAGTCTGGAGAAGAGGAGGCTGAGGGGAGACCTTCTTACTCTCCACAACTCCCTGAAAGGAGGGTGTAGAAAGGCAAGGTTGGTCTCTTCTCCCAAGTCACAGGTGATAGGACAAGACGAAATGGCCTCAGGTTGTGCCAGGGGAGGTCCAGGCTGGATATTAGGAAAATTTTTACACAGAAGGTGTTATCAAGCATTGGAATGGGCTGCCCAGGGAAGTGGTTGAGGCACCATCCCTGAAGGCATTCAAAAGACAGGTTGACTGTGCTTAGAGACATGGTTTAGTGATGGGTTTTCATCAGAGTTAGGCTGACAGTTGGACTGGATGATCTTAAAGGTCCCTTCCAACCTAGACACTTCTATGATTTTATGAACTCTTTGCCAGTTTGACCGTACTACGTTATAGCAGATTGTATAATTATTGATTGCTTCCTTGTGGCGATGGCTGATGAGGTGTTCATGCTTTTGTTATTTAGATGAATCAGCTGCTGGTCACTTAGTGCTGATTCACTTTCAGAGCTGGATAGAAGTACTTGGATGGATTTACAGTAACTTCATCCTTTTTTCTCAGAGACATGCCACTCTGTGTAATTGTTATACTTGACTAATTGTTCTGCTGTGTCAGGAAACAAAGCACTCTACTTTCCTTTATTCTGCTCAAGAAGATCTTGATTTCATTACATAGGTCAAAGCTCTTTCTGTCAATTTTTACCCAGTTAACCTAAGTGACACTGAGGGGGGGGGGGTTTGGATGTAGCTGTGATTTGGCATGCCGGGAGTACAGGTAGAAGATATCTCTGTCTCCTAAACATAAAAATATTGTAATGTTTTTCACAGGATTTATATTTCAAATTCATTTTGGAATCTGAAGCTCATATGAAGACTTAACTATCATCTACTTGTTAAGTGGAGAATCTCACTCTGGGCATGTGACACTAGCAGTCAGAAAAGTGATTTGGCTACCTGTTGACCTAATCAGTTTTAAATTATTCCAATCTTAACAAAATAAGCTCTCTAATATTTATATACAATCAAACCACATTATTTATTTTTAATATAAATGTACACACTGCTGAATTATCTAGATAAAAATAATAAAATAATTTTACAGTTCAACATACAGTATATTTTTAAAATATAAGTATGTAATTAATATGGACAGCACAATAGTAGGAAATATTGAACCATGTTTCTTGGGTGTTGAGCACCTCACCATGACTGTATATTCCCATAATCATTCTTCTCTGCAGCTGAACTGGAATAGTTTGCCCACAGGTGAACTGTGTGCACTACTATTCCTACAAGAAAAATTGGGATGAGTGTAAATAGGTCCAGCATGACCAAATTATCCATCTCAGTACATCTAAATTCCTGATTTTCCAGTTGTTTATGTCAGCGGTAGTTTTATTTCCAGATAACAATATATTCTCTGTACAGGTGGAAAAGTTAATGGCTAGGTATAAAGCAGTCAGCTGGTCCATGAGTCCATGGGTTGGCCAACATGGCCAGCCTGCTCTCTTTCCTAAAAATGCTGAGGTATGGAAACCGTAGGATTTCACGTCCTTTGCCAGAGGCTGACTTGAAGCGGCATGTGACAGAGAGAGACGCTGAACTCTGGAACTCAGGAGGTCAGTGGTGCCCCCCTCCCAGGAGCGGTGGCGGGAGCGGGAGGTCAACGCCGGCGTTGCCTTGGCGCGGGCCGGCGGCAGCACCATGGACAGCGCCCCCGGCGACAGCAGCCTGGACAGCGCCCCGGCGGTGCCGGTGCTGGCGAGTGGGGCAGCGGCGGCGCCTCTCACCCCCTGCAGCCTTACAGCCCTAAATGCGCTGCACCCAGCAGTCTGGGGAGAGACCCTGCTAAAAATAACAGCCACGGGCTATTTTACTGGATAGCAAGGCTGCTGTGACGAACCCGAGGAACAGAGAGGCTGTGTGGTTAAGTGGAAGCACACTAATAAAAGGTATTCCTGCTTAGACCTTTCAGCTGGTTCAAAATGAAATACATCTGCTCCCTTTTTTTCTTTTTACAGATGTATGTAAATAAGGATATAAATCTATCTAGTCCTTAGCCACTATCCCCTGGAGATGTTAGATTGTTCTCTACGAACCAACATTCAATTGTCCCTGAAACAAAGCAATAACATTGGAGATAGCACTTAAAAAAAAAACAACAAACAACACCACAAAAAACAAAGCAACAAAACTCTGCAGTCACTTGTAGAGATTTGGCTAGGGATTAAGTGATAGCTAAAATCAGTTAAGGCAGCCTCTGGAATAGCAACTGGAATAGCAACCCTGTTGCATTTCCACGAGCGATGAAAACAGTTCTCTGATGTTTTATCTCAATAGTATAAGTTTCTTAGCATCAAAGAGATCTCTTTCAAAGCAATAAATAAATATATGGCAAGAAACGCGTAAGGTCAGAAACGAAAAAAGACCAAATAAAAGCCTGCTCACAGGAAGAGTTCACAAACGTTTCTGAACTCTCTTTTCAAAATACAAGACAGGAGCTAATTATTACTTTGGTAGGATTTCTTATATCCTGAACATTAAAAGAAATTAATAGGAAAAGGTATCAATTTGTCACAACAGTGCTAATTAATGTTCCATGATTTCTCGCTCCTTTAATAGGTAATTTACTGTAGTGAGAACATTGGGGATAAGTGAGAATGAAGCTGCAAAAGTATTTTTCCTATATTTCTTAATCATTTATGAAACATGAAGATTCAAATGAATCTTTTCCTTTTTTACTAATTGAAGAACAAAATACTCTGTTTCTCTAACACCAGGAAAACCTTTTTTCACCGTAATCTGTGATCTATTTTAAATAAAGGTCCAGCTGACTAAGTAATTACCACCTGCACCATGGATTTCTGGCACTTGTACTCCATGTATGCTATCGGTGTTAAAACACTGGTCAGACTCTTCTATTTTGTGCTATTTTAATTTTTTTTTTAATTATTCTCCTGACTTAATCCCGATACTTCTAGTCAAGATACAGAAAACCTTACAAACTGTGATATGTTGGCATAACAACATTGGTCCATACTTGTCCTTAAGCAAGTTCTGGTCTTTTCTGTTTCTGTAATTTGTTTTCAAGCAATATTACAAATAAAAGAAAAGTAAATTTTATCATTATATTTGTAACTACACGCTGTGTTGTTTGTTCCTAGTTGATATTTTTGTGGGTGGTGGTTTTTTTTGGTGAGATTTAGCTCCAAGTGTCTAATGATCTGGAGGCATTTGAAAATATCTCTTTCTCTGCCCTTGAGGACTTCAGGTTACCTTTGCTCTGAAAAAGATAACACCAAACCCAGGAGATGTACTGGAAGATTTTATGTCTACTTTCCGTTTTGCACAAAGGAAAAATGTTGATACTAGAGGAATTGAACAACAGAACTCCTGTAATGGAGGCATTCCTAGGGCCAATTATCAGAAAGTTATCTTTGCTACGTGTGGAATGATACAGCTAGATGGATGATGGTCGCTTTCAGTCGTGAGCTTCAGGCACTCAGTAAGGAATAGAGGGTGGAGCGACTGCTCAAGGTGAGCTGGAAGTGCTGCTGGGTGTATAGGGGCCTACTTTCCTTTCCTGCCACTCTGAGAAATGCTGAGGGTTGGGAGGAGATTTGCTTATAAGGATCTCATTCTGAATTAAAAATTTGAAAAGGGAGTCTTAAGATAATGGCCTTTAAAATCCTTCCCTGTCCTGAGAGCTAATCAGAAATCACCCTGATGAAAGAATAATTAAGTGAATGAAGTTACGGGGCCACAAGCCCTGCAATGCCTTAGAGGGGAAAAAAACTGTCATTTGCTGCATTTGGATTCCTAATACGATGGTTTGGTCCTTTCTTCATAAGGAAGAAATGCATGAGATGGCCTTGTGCAACGGGACAAAATAGATTTTGGATTTGTACATGGAAAGCTGAGACTTCCTGCTTAAAAGTTGCAGAAGTTTACTCCATCAAAGGCTCGGTTCTTGAGACGTGTGAATCCTGATTTTGAGGGACAAAGGAGAAACACTTGGTGCTTCAAAAGGACCGGCAAGGTCGTGGGAGCTGGTGACAGAGTGTATTTGGTTTGGATCCTTTTGCTTCTCCCTGCAAGGTGAGCAATTTATAATTTAATGGGAAAGTCAAGTTGTTTAATGGCTTAAACCATCTTATCGACAGGGAGAGAATATGAACTTTAAAGAAATACACGTGCAAAGTTGGAATCTTGTGTAGAAAAGGAGGTCACTTAATCAAATTGGCTGTTGGAGGGAGTTAAAGTTCATCCCTGATTTTTTTATTTCTGCTAGCAGGGGTTCTGGGCTATGGTTTTAAAACAGAGGTTTAAAGTAATAATGGAAGCAGAAGTACCAGCATCTATAGCCCTGAGAATGGGGAGAAAAGGATAAAGTATGAGGATGCTCTTACCTGAAGGAGAGGGCAAAAGGGTGTTATGTTCCATGATACCTTAAGGCTGAGAAAACTGAGAAGAATTTGGTTGCAGGGAGGTAGAGGAGTCTGCCTGCTTTCTGCACTCTGACCTTCCGTTGTCCCTCACCCAGCATTTGAAAGGATTGTGCAGTTCCCTTGATCTATTTAAGAGAAAGAAACTGTGCCACGTCTCTCCATTCCCTAGCCAGCTGTCTTTCAGATCACATCTATGTTGTGGGAAGATGGTATGATAGGAGCTGAGCTGTTGAATGTATTTTAATTAATACCGTGTTAAACGTAAGTGTGGATTCTGTTTGGATAAGGACAATTGTGACTGCAGTAACTCAACCATAAGCAGCTCATGTTACTTTGGACTTAACAGCTCCTGTACACGGTAGGCATTAAGGAACTTTTAGTGGTGTTATTCAAAGTGATTACTCCTTTCTTCTGACTCCTCAACCAAATGAGGTCTTGAAGTGTGTATTTGCCGTTATTTCCATCTGGTGCAACACCAGAGTGACAAGGATCCAGAATGGCAGCTCAGGAAACTTCTTGGAGGAGAAGTGTTTGGGACCCGTGGTGTCCACCAACAGCTCTGATATTTACAGCAAATTTCAATTTTTAGTTTGGTTGCCAAAGTTAATTTTTAAAACTTCTTAGCAAAACCTTGAAACTGTTTAAATAATCTAATGAAGTGGGCATTGGGTTCCAATTTTGGGGTGGTGGTTTTTAAATCTGCAATTTTTATGATAAGGAAAAATAAAAACAGCTCCAGAAAAACAAACTAAACCAAACCCAAAACCAAACAATGAAAAAAAACCCAGCTTGGGCATATAACCCTCAGAAGTTCTTCTTTATGTTTGTCCTGTGCTTTGCCCAATGCTTTAAAGAGTGAAATGAAGATTGAGATTGGCAGGAGGGAGCTCTGCTCTGTAAAAAAGGCAGAAGAAATAGTTGTTTGCAGCCCTGTGTGATGGTGGCAGTTTGCTTTGTTCTGTCTCCTGCCCATGGGTGATCCTCAGCACCTCCCGGCTGCCTGGAGGAATCGGAGGCTCTGCCTCCTCCATGGGGTGAGATGTTTGTTCTAGGCTACACTTCAGCTCCAAATGTTTATGAAAGCAATCAGCATTTCTGCAGAGGTGATGGGAGACTCATTAAACTGGTGAATGTGTTTATCAGAGGAGCAGGTGTAAATCTATTGGGTAACTGTAGGTTATGCAAACCTGCCTTTAGCTGATTCTACAGTGAAATACACTGGGGCTATTTATTTATATATCTGTTGTGAAATGGGTCATGTGCCCCTCCACTGACTGACTCTGTTTGACAATAGGTATCACCAGCAGCAGTGCAGAAAAGTGCTGGGAATAAAAATGTGCTAGTCTGTACTGTATTTCAAATAAAAGTAACCTGTCACCAATATCACTGTACCTGTTAATGCTTTCGTTTCCATGTCGATGGTCAGGAAATGCAAATGCCATAGTTCCCTTTAAACTAAACATTTCTTGTAAGCTCTTTAGTGCCATGCAGGTCCCATTCTGTCCAACTCTTTTGGTGTCCTCTGCAGAGTTTATCTAACCTGGCAAGGTTCTCACCTTGGCTTCTCAACTTCAACTTCATTCCCTATTTACTTAAAGGGCAAGAATCAACTTTTTTTGAAAAAAAAAACAACCCAACCAAATAAAACCTGCTCTGTTTTTTTCTTAGGCAAAATATCTGTTTCGCTACTGGTCACCTTGGCAGCCAGAAGAACCCATGCAGGGCTTAGGCTGTAGAATGAAGAGGCTGGAAGAATTAAACCGGTTCCTGCCACTGCAGAGGTTTTCTCCTCCCAAAGTGGTAGTAAGAGGTGAAGAGGTATTGATTATTGACAGGTACACACGTGAAAACCCCGCAGTTTCTTAAACCCAGCAGCAGCCTATCCCGAACAGATGCAGCTCAACGACTTTGTCAGGGTTTTGTCCCTTCTAAAAGCTATTTCTGCATGCTGTGGGTGTGCCTCGGGAAGGAAAATAATGAAGCTATTGTAAATATATATATATATATATGTGCCTAAATGGGAATGTGAACTAAGGTGTGATTGAATAAGTTGTTTTTTCTAAATAAATAACCTAGGAACGTGCTTACTTACTGGCTACTCCCTGTTTGCACTCTACCCAGGCAGGCAAACCCCAGCAGCCCAGAAGCAAACAGGAAAGCAAACAGAAAGCTGTCCCTGTTCAGGGTTGAAACATAAGTTGTGCATGTTAAAAAAAAAATAAATAATGAAGGTTTCCACAGCAACCTAAGTTCTCCAAGTGCAAATTGATGACTTTCGTTCTGGTTTATTATATAATGATAGAACAGATAGTCTATAAAAAGTGTTGGGTGTATCTGAAGTTACATTATTAAACAAGTTTTAGTTGACTCCTAAAACTTCGCTCGAAGGAAGTTATTTACAAAGGCTTCCGAAAAAGCTGGATGAGCAGTGTTGTTTCCTGCCAACAGCGTTGGGAAGGCTGTGACCGGAGAAACGTCCCCGTTCTGGCGGAGTTTTTGCAGTGATTGAAACTTCAGTTACAGGGAAAGCGTGGAATTACGTTTCGGCTCCTAAATTGCTGTGAGGAATTGGAACGTGGGGTTGTGTGGAGGGAGTAGAAATGAACGATGAACTCAAGGCTGCAAATGTAAAAAGCATTTCAAATTTTGGATGGCTCTTCACTGTGCAGCCCGTACAAGTTTTGCCAGCTCCTTAGAAGCTTTGGAAATTAATTAAAAAAGAAAAATATATATAAAATGAAATCACGGTATTTGACAGATTTTGATCTCACTAAGAGCTGGTGGTGTCACCAGTTAGAGTGCTGACAGCACGTCCCAGTTCCACTCAAATGCCAGGATTAAACGCTGCTGCTGTACACTTAGTAAAATCCATTATTTCTCCTTATTTTGTGAACTCATCAAACAGCTTGAGCGTGCTTGCTTCAACTCCCGCTGTTGGCAATCGCGTGGAAAGGCTTCCATCAAAGCAGTAGGTGAGCTACCAACCTTCGTTTGTAGCTTGACCCTTTGGCCAGGGGGGTCCATTGGAAGACGGTCACCGCGGGCGCAGGAGGGTTTCCAAAAGCAACAAGTGTAAGATTTCCCGATCAGCGTTTCCCGTCACCTGGGCTGAATTTGGATTGTTCTCTGTTTTAAAACACGCTCGGCCTCGCTCCCGCGTCCTGGGGGTTCCCAGGGCTGGAGTATAGAGCTGTGCGGACACCCCTGCTGGGGGCAGTTTTTTGGGGGGGTGCGTATGTTGTTCCCCCCCCCGTCCCGCCGTCCCTGGCACGGAGCCGCTTTCTCTCTTTGCTTCGATTTTAGCTTTATTTCCGCATTGTTTTTTAAAGACGCGGGACCGACCGGATGGCAAAGCTGGGGTGGTCGCTCGGAGGAGGTTTGGGGGCGGCGCGGCGGGGCAGGCAGTGCCGGTGCCCCCGTTCTACCGGAGAGGATGGGGGCGGGAGGAGAGGGTGTATCGGCCTGACCGCGCTGTTTACGCACCGGCCACGCGCCGCCCCCGCGCCTCGCGCCCGCGCGCGCCTCGTG
>VZTM01008347.1:656504-728648 GCA_013400555.1 Jacana jacana
CCCCGGCCGGAGAAGGGGACGGACGGGGCTTGAAGGGACCGCAGGGGCTTCCCCTCGCTCGTCAGCTAGGGCTACGGCCTCCGTGCTGCATTGCGCTCGTTCAGAACGCCTCTGTGTAAGCGCACGGCGTTGTTCTCTTCCCTTGGTGGTGGTGAGTCAGGCGTCGCTGTCGTCTCGCATCTGGTTTGCTCGGAGAGGTCATCGCTGGTGGCTTCGGTCTTCTTTTTGGTTCTGTTTTGGGGTACAGTCATCTCTAGTAAGAGCAGAAGCCTGATGTGGAACGAAAAGAAGATGGGCTTTCTTTAAATGCGCTTTTGTTTATTTTGATTTTTTTTAAATATTTATTTTTTTTAAACTGTTGACGTGTATAAAAAGAGTGGATACTCTGCCCCATGACTAACAGAAACGCTTCAGTACGGTTACAGTTATCGGTTACAGAGTCACAGAATCTCAGGGATTGGAAGGGACCTTGAAAGCTCATCCAGTCCAATCCCCCTGCCGGAGCAGGAACACCCAGAGCAGGCCACACAGGAACGCCTCCAGGCGGGTTTTGAGTGTCTCCAGAGAAGGAGACTCCACACCCTCCCTGGGCAGCCCCTGCCAGTGTTCCCTCACCCTCACTGTGGAGAAGTTTTTCCTCATATTCAAGTGGAACCTCCTGTGTTCCAGCTTGCACCCATTGCCCCTTGAAAAAAAAAAAACCCGTTCATATGGACTTCTAGGTTACCTGGTGTGGGGTGGTGATCAATTTCTGCAAATACTTACAAACTCTAAAGGATTCTGTAAATCTGTGCTGTGAAAGTGGGGGGTTGACAGTTGACTTGTGACCAATTAAAAACCTTAATGCCACAAATATTTTCAGCGCATTTTGAGCTTGTAGCCAAGAAATGACAAAATGCATCAGTCCTTTTTCTTAATTTTTCATCTTGTGCAACAAATACTTTGCTTAGTACATTCCACATATCTTCATAATTAATAGAAGTAAAGGGTTCACTTCTGTTAAATAGAAATACAGCAAATGTATGTTCTCAGCTAACACAGTGTAAGCGTAGGGCAATGTACACAAGTGGCATAAAATAACCCCAGCAAGTCGTTGCTTACGATACCGTCGCCGTGCTTGTCAGTCACGGGGAGTGCATGAGGGTAACAAGCTTTGTCAGGTCTCAGCTGGGTGTCCAGAGAATACCAAGTATCCAGACGTGCTCATGCCTTAACCCTTGGTGAAAGACCACCTCTGTTGTCTTAGTCTAAAACTTGCTGGTGTAATTGTAAGGGATGCTTCAGGAAAAACCCCTCGGTTTTCAGTGAGTGTTGGGTTTCCTCCGTTCTGTTTACGTAGGCATTTTTCTTTGCTGTCTGGCAGGGTTTGATATTCAGTGCTTTGTTTGTGTTTGGCTCAAATAAGAACATATGAATGCTACCTTAAACAAAAAGTAGGTGAACTAATGAACTAATTCTTGATTTTTTTCTATGCAGATGTAGGGGAGCAACAGAGAGGGAATCTCCATTCAGGTTGTAAACAAGTCTAGAATAGGCATCCAGAAAAGAGCAGTGAGTGAAAACAAGTGTTTTAACAAATGTTCTGTGGTCTTAGGGTGTTGATTGTTCTTTTTCAGACAATGCACGTGTAGGCAGGTCTCAGGTAACGGCTGAGTTTTAAGAATTTTGGTGATCTCTAGGCAAGTTTATTTATTCCTGGGTAGCTTTAATAACTTTTCCTGGGATTGAAGTGGGGTGCTAATCCTCTGGAGAGGGCAAATGGGTGAAAAGTGCTGCTTATGTCTGGAGTTTAGTTACTGTAGATGGGGAGACGGGTACTGGTCAGTTGATCTACTGACTGTGGATCTGTCATTACTTGCTGGAGTGGTCATTTTTGTGCATTTTGGAGAAACTAGACTGTAGAAGGTGTAGACCTAAGGTTTTACTGTTAGGAAGTACACTAGCAAAAGAAAAAAAAATATTTAGCTGATGTAAATTATCCTGAATTCACAAATGAAGTACAAAAAAATCATTTTCTTGGCATGAGTGGCTGGTGTGAGGTTGTGCCTTGGGCTTTAGTAGTTTGTTTTTATTTTGAACACCGTTAAAAAAAAAAAACCCAAACCAAACAGCCCTGTGCGTTTTCTCTGTGCTCCTGTTAAACCATGAAAAGTTTTTGACGTGCCTTTGGGTTCAGACAGTAGACTTTATGTTCCTGTTGATGTAAGTTGGGTGGGGGAAAACAAAAAATGAGTTGTTTTTGCAACTGGAATAGCACGCAGAGCGTTCTGGTGAAATAGCGAGGTGTGTCTGGGCACCCAGGCTTTGTGCATACCTGTTTCTGTGTATCAAGGAAAGTGAAACTATCATACGAAGCAGTTAATTCTCATGCTGTTCTCTTGGTTGAAAGTATTTGTGCCATCTTCTTGTCTGGGTAGTTGGCTCAGAAATGATAATTTATGGAAACTGTTCCTTCAGAAAGACACCGTGTTCCCTCTCTCTACTCATTGGATACAGAAGGGGCTTTGTATTCTGCATTGGCATTCAAGGAGTTTAAGGCAAAGACATTTCGTATGTGTTTGCTGTAGCCCCTTTGCAGATGCCCCTTTAGAGCTACACAGACCCTTGACTGCAAGGGAACACCTTGAATTTAGGGCTTTTTGGCAGTTCTGAAGTTCTCCTTGCCTGCCTCCTGCAGTTAAAAGAAGTCTTCAGCGCTTACAGTTGTGGAACTCTATTGTATTGCCCAGTTCCCATACAAGAGATGAAAAGATTGCTCAGGATATTTCTATATAAATAATGAAATTAAACACTCCTCTCACAACACTGGAGTTCTTTCTTGATTGTATTTCTTAGCTCCTATAGCTCGGTAGCTGTTGTGAATAATTCCTTTCAGTTCTATTTAGAAATACGAATGTTCAGAGGCTCTAATCCTAACTGTGCTTTTAGAACTGTGGGCTCACTGTTGGAAGGCAAACAGTTCCTTCACAGATGCTGAAGATGACCAGCTATGAAAACAGTTAGTGAGGTTTCTAAACCGATTATTGAAGATAACTAGTAGCTCTCTAGCCCTCTAGTGTTTTAATATTTTTAAAGCAGCCTCCTGTATCTAAGAAAATATTTCTTGAAGTGATCTATTAGTTACCTTAGTCTTCTAAAGCAAGTATTAAATAATAGTGAATTAAAAGGAAAAGGTAAGCAGAGAGAACTGCTTCATAAATAACTGTTAATCAGCTCTCACACATTTGCCAGATTTTAATTATGTATTTCATTAGGCTGTCAGTTTCTACTTCTTTAGTTTTGTCCGAGCAGCATGTGTAGATGGTTCTCAAAGTTTTTGTTGTTGGTTTTTTTTTGGTTGGTTTTTTTTTTTAATGTAGTTAATCCTGTACTTTGTATGGCCAACCATATTAAATAATTAAATATTAAATTACCTTCTATGGACCAAATCATGCCTGCATAAACAGTTGCTGTTTATGGCACAGTTTATCCAAAGAATTAGTGCTAAAATCTGTTAATTGTTTTGATTTTAAATGATATTTTAATGTATTTTCACCACTTCATTGGTAGCAATGAAAGGTAAATTCATAAGCACAAATGGATATAGCTATTATTTTCCTTGCTCCCACTAAGGATGGAACATCGTAATGTCCTAGTTACAATTCTGTACTGCAGCTTCTGCTTTTTGATCAGTATCTTGATTTTTGGTTTTCTTTTTTTGGCTATGTTTTGATGTTGTTTGTTTTTTTTTTTTCCTGTCACTAAACCTTGGCTTGCACATTTCCCAGTTCCTGTTCGTGTGGGGACCAACAGGACTGCAAAAGCTTCCTAAAGTCTCTCTTCCCTCACCAAGTCTCTTGGCATACTACTCTGTTCTCACGTATTTTACATACAAGGCAGCTCTAAATGAAGAATTGCTTTGACTTGATGGATATTGCGGTTTCTCTGAACCACTGAAGCACTTTTGTTGCAGGCTTAAAGTGAAAAGTTTCAGAGAGAGAGAAAAAAAGTCCCTCTTCCAAATTAGGAGAAAGTCAATCTCTGGTAAGCAGGGAAGCAGCGTCGGTCGTTGTGACCAGGCTCTCTGTTATGGGACATATATTATATTTCATCTTCTCTTTTGTACCCTATTGCCAGAAGCTGTAATTATCTGGCAGGAGGGAGGTGACTAAGGGTATTCTTCAGTGATCTGTCTTGGAACCAAAGACATATATATTGAGCCTGTAACCTTCTGTGCAGCAATGTGGGAGCTGGTGGTAGTACCAGGGGACTTGCTCCTTAGTCAGGAAAACTAGATCATCTGTAGACTGGAGTAATTTTTAGTTCAAGGCAATATTTTGCCCCTAAGGGCCTTTTTTTGCCTCTAGGACTTAAGAATGATCAAAGGAATTTGTCAGTCAGGGCTCATAAAGGACATGTATATGTGTTTTTTGGCTGAATGGGGAATGAATCACACCTTGAAATATCTCTGGAAAAGAGCAACTCCCGAGATGCACCTGACTGGAGACCTTGAGCACAGGCAGGAAGGTCTAGTGAGGTGTTATTTAGCATTGTGAGCAATTTTAGCCTCAGTCTAGTGTAAGTCTGTATTTCTGCTGTTACTGAGATAACTCTGAGATTAAATATACTGTTTAGTGGGAAGAGATGAATCTATTTTGGCTCGTATAGCCTAGAAAAGGCTAGCCAAAAGATGCTGTGGTTACTCTTGTGAATACCTGGTCTGCAGAGCTGGATGTGAGTTAATCTGTAAGACATTACTTGTTTGAGGTCATCTAAATACTACTTGTCCACAAGTACACTTAGAGTAGAAATTAGCCAAAGCTTTCTAAACACAGGAGTGAAGCTGAGAAACAGTTTTTCAAATGGCTTGCAAAGGCAAGGAATCACAAGTGCATGTTTAGCAGTTTATCACGTGGATCGTATGGGAATGTAGGTGTGATCTTAGAGGAAGAAGTGATAGTATTGCAATATGGGGGTTGACTTTTGATGCTCTGATGGGTTTGAGAGTGATTTTTCTCCATTTATTCGTAGTTGTGCCAATTATGTGTTCAGCTAAGACTTTCAGGACCTCCAGCTTCTTGCCAATAGGGTGGGGGCAAAAGTGGTTCCTCTCTGACCTTATCCACAGTGCAGCGTGGATTTTACATGCAGACACATTTTCCTATGGGTGGAGGGAGATCTTTAAGTGTTCAAGCTTTCTGTCCTCACCTACCAATACCTCTCATCCAGTAACGAGCAACATTTTATGAGGAGATTTAATGAAAATTGTGGCTGGGTGGGGAGGAACTTACTAGTGTTTCTGTGACTAGAAGTGCAGGTAAGCAGCTACAGACTTGCTGAAAAGAATGGATAATAGGGTACTATCAGGACTCTTTCTAATACACGTTTTTGATTGCTTGCTGGAGAATGTGGAGGGGAGGAATGTTAATGTGAGCATAGGAATGGTCTTGAGGGTGCTTTGTGGACAGGAGTGCTCAGGAACAGGACTGGAGACAGGGAAAGATTAAAAGTGTGATGGTACTGCATTCAGTTTGTCACGGGACTGTTGATGAGAGGGAAAGGGAACGGGAATATCCATTGGTAGGAAACTGAGCTGCTTATGTTTACTCATGGAACAAGTCATTTTGCTTTCACTTTTAATGCAGCAGGTCTCATTACAATTAAAGCCAGGGTAGGTGACACCATGCCTTGAGTGCTCCTGGGCCTTGGAAAAATTAAGTAATTTGGGGGTATTTTTTATTTATATGCTTTGGGTTTGAATTTGTTGTCAAGCCTGTAGGACAGGAGGGGAGACTGTTCAGAGTGAAATTAGTGAGGAAATGTATTTGTTTCTCCTTTGGACAATTGGAGGCATAGGAGGTTGGTGTGTGAGTATACAGTGATGGTGCAGGCGAGTGTTTGCAGTTGACAGAAGAGTAGGAGGAAGACAAGAAAGCTGGTATTTTTATTAATCCTTCTGAACGTTGCTTTCTTAGCTTCTGGCCAATGGCCTTGCTCAGCTGGACTCATCTCGCTAGATTGCAAAGCCTTTCTTTTCAGCAGCTCTGTACTTAAAAAGCCAGAGTCCAGTGTAAAGCTCAGGGAAGCATGCAAGAACTTGTGATCCAGAAAATACCTACTGCGCATTCAGTGACGTAGGAAAGGCCCACAAAAGGGAGATAACTGGGAATGAGGAGGAATTCTGTGTCTTCATATGCACAGTGACATGTAGCTCCACAACTTCTTCTGATTAGTGGGGGCTCTTTTCAGATGTGGATGTGAAAATACTGACTGAAGAACGGAACATCTCTGGAAGGTTGTTCAACTGTTAAAGAGCAACTTTTTCTTCCACCTCAGAAAAACTTTTGTCAGTTTGTCGTGAATGAAGTTTACTGTGTTCTTTTCTCAGCTGTGATACTCGCTGAGGAAGATGCTGAAGGAAGTATACAGTAGGATCTTGGTTCAAAACCAGTTGCAGTTGACAGCAGTCACCAACTGCAACTTTTTTAAAGTTATGAATCAGCCAAAGAGATTAAATATCTCAAGTGACTTACATTACAGTTAAACTTCCATTCAGGTTTTTGCATACCAAAATGAGCTTTATGATCTCTTCTGAGATCCTGGAAGCATTCCTTAAGCTTTTTGAGTTGTAATTCCTTCCTCTATGACATATTTTAGTGCTTATTTAAACAATGAGTCTTTCATCAAAACTTAGTGAAGGTCTAAGGAAGACTGGTAGCCGGGTGTGGGCAGACTAAGTGCTTTCCAGTGCAGTCATGAGGTGATTGCTTATTACAAGGAGGAGGCTCCCTCTTTTCCCACTTCACCATTTGACTACATTTTCCTTTCTTCAGTGTTTCTGGATATTAAACCTTAAGGAAAGCTCATGGCAAGTGGTGTCAGCTAACTCCTGGTGATTGAATGACCCATGTTGTTCTGCTTGCAGAGATATGCTGATGCCAGTTACTCTCTGAAACAAAAATAAAGATTTGCCTAGCTGTTACAACGTAAGGAAGCTTATGCACTGAACACTTTTAGCCTTGGCACTACGGAGTTGATGGAGTGGTGAAGAACCCAGAAGAACTGTTAAACAGAAGCCATTTGAAAGCAATATTTAACTTTTTACAGGCCTATTTGGGTATGGGGTTGCATACAGTCCTTTGTCTTGCTGAGGTGTGTGGTCTACCTGAACAAGTTATAAAGGCAGCAGAAAGCTTTTCATAGGAGAATATCACAGACAGTGTCAAAGAGTCCCTGTAGGGAGGGATTATTTTTTTTCCCATAACTGGGTCTGGATGGGGGAGGGTAGGAGGAGATGTTTCTATTTGACCTATCTCTTTATAGAGAAAAATGCTTATGCTCCCATGTCTGTGTAAAGTTCCTCCCTCTCCTGGGCACTTGTTCTTATTTATGTAAGTCTATGTGTGTATGGCTGTATTATATACATGGAGAGAGAGCATAGGTATGGGTGAGGTGTCAATCTGCGTGGCATAAATCATCCAAAAATATATGTATTTGTATGAATATATGAAGATACATATATATGAATATAAGAGAGTCTGAGGGAGCTGGGGTTGTTCAGCCTAGAGAAAAGGAGGTTGAGGGGAGACCTTGCTCTCTCCAACTCCCTGAAAGGAGGGTGTAGAGAGGTGGGGGTCAGTCTCTTCTCCCAAGTCACAGGCAGTAGGACAAGAGGAAATGGCCTCAAGTTGTGCCAGGGGAGGTTCAGGCTGGATATTAGGAAAATTTTTTGCTTGGAAAGGGTTATCAAGCATTGGAATGGGCTGCCCAGGGAAGTGGTTGAGGCACCATCCCTGAAGGCATTCAGAAGACAGGTTGACATGGTGCTCAGGGACATGGTTTAGTCATGGGTTTTCATCAGAGTTAGGTTGGTGGTTGGACTAGATAATCCTAAAGGTCCCTTCCAACCTAGATGATTCTGTGAATTACTGTAAAAGAACGTTATTGAAGACTGTGGTATTTACTTTGATGTTTCTTTTTTTTTCCTCTCTCTGAATGCTCATGAGTGAGAGTTAATGGCAAACCAGACTCGGCTGATAAGCCAGAGAGGCAACAGTCTAGTCTCACTGCATTTAGTGAAGCAGGATGAACGTTCTTGTGAGATAATTTTGCCCCAACACCTGCTATTCCATACTGTTCAAAATGGAGCTGTGTGCTACCGGTGTGCCAGGCCCAGCATGAAGAGAACGACTTGGTGAACCCCCTACACGGCCGTGTTGCTGAGTCAAGGTTGTGTTGACTTAACCATTCCTNTGGTATTTACTTTGATGTTTCTTTATGTTTTTTTTCCTCTCTCTGAATGCTCATGAGTGAGAGTTAATGGCAAACCAGACTCGGCTGATAAGCCAGAGAGGCAACAGTCTAGTCTCACTGCATTTAGTGAAGTCTGATGAACGTTCTTGTGAGATAATTTTGCCCCAACACCTGCTATTCCATACTGTTCAAAATGGAGCTGTGTGCTACCGGTGTGCCAGGCCCAGCATGAAGAGAACGACTTGGTGAACCCCCTACACGGCCGTGTTGCTGAGTCAAGGTTGTGTTGACTTAACCATTCCTCTGGCAATGACTTGCTAGTATGGGAGGAGCAGCGAGACCAGCTCTGGGAGCCCATGTGCTGGGGTCTGCTGGGAACAGCTTGTGCTACTGTTACTGGTCCTGCTCCCCCAGCGCTCCCTCCAGCACGCCACAATTCACAGCTCTCCATTCTGCCCCCTGCTCTTCTCCTTCAGCCTCTCTGAGTACATGGCTCTGATCAGAGTTATGGATATTAGTTGCTCTGCTGTGGGTTGCTCATTTTTTTTCTCCTTTTTTTGGTAAGCATTGTTTATCTCTGCGGTCCAAGGCTTTTACCCCAAGGAAGATTGCTTCTGAAGCATTTGGCTTGCCGAAACAGCTTGTCTCTGGGGAAGAGGAGGTAGAAAATAGGCTTCTCTCTTAACTTTCGTCATCACAGCAAGGCCCTAAACTGCAACTTTCTTGTCTTATGGGTTTTTTCAGTTCTGGAATGACTACATTTCAGGTTGCTGGCACAATGCAGTATTCTTTTAATAACAAAAACAGAACCAAAAAGTTAATTAAGTATTCCAACCTGGGCAGAGGACACAATAAGAGAGGATTTTCCCAATGTTTCAGATCATGTTGATAGCATTAAATCATACGTGTTTGCTTAAGTCAAGGTTAGTAGAGGTAAAACATTCTTTAGACTAATTTTAAAAAAGCATCTTCAATTATGTCAGGCAAATTTTATTTATTTATTTTGCATTTTTATAGCAAATAGTCTACCAAAAATGTCAAAGTTCTTGTGTAGGGGTTGAAAGGTTTCTTAGAGATCTCTTAAGCTATCTTCACGTGTCCACAAAAAGTTCTTGTTTGGTAGACAGCACAGGCTAAAGTACAGAGCTTTCAACTAGGGTGCAGGAGCTGCTGTATTGGTAAATACACTTTTATAGACCTGCTCTGTTCTCTCCTTCCTCCTCCCTGTAGGAAATGTGCAAACTGACCGTAAATAGCAAGATAGCTTTAGCATGTTATGAACTTAGCAGTTGGATGGGAGGACAAAAAGTCTTATGATCAGTGTAAAATGGGCTAGGATGTAAAAGGCTGTGGGATGACACCTCTGGTTTCCCATGTGTGAACATGAATCAGTTTTGCTGCTCTCCTGTAGCTAGCTCATACCAGGCTCTGTTCCTGTATAACCCGTGATCGCTTCCTCCTTTGGGGAATCTCTCTTGGGGCTGCATCTGGAGCACCATGCAAGGGGTTGAGGGTAGGAGATGGTTAGGAGGCTGGAACACATGATGAGAGAGGAGGGTCTGGAAGGTCTATGGTGGTACAACCTGTAGAAGGAAGAAGGTAAGAAGGGATCTTGGTGTGTGGTTAGCTACTTTTTAGGGCGTTATGGAGAAGACAGAGGCAGACCCTTTTCAGGGCTGCACAGTGGAAGGGGAAGGAGCAGTGGTGGCAGATTACAGCAAGGGGTGTTGATTTCCACAGTGCATATGGTAAAGCACTGGAGCAGCTTGCCTGCAGAGGTGATACAGCTTCTCTCCTCCAGGGCATTAAAAACTTGACTGGTTTCTTACTTTGTTTCCCAGTGTTGAGCAGTAAAGCGTGGCCATTTCTGGCTGACGCTTGCGGTCTGTGGAACGCAGCGGTGCAGAATGGCTCCTTGGTGCAGAGGGTGGTACGGTCAGTGTTTTTCTCCTCTTTGCAGGTTAGGTGTTGGAAAGAGAGAGGAATGTTTCAGAAACTGAAACAACCTTTGTCTCTGCTTAAGGAGGAGGAAAAGGAACTGCTCCACTTACCTCCTGTGCAGAGGGCATGATGCACAGGTGAGGGACTTCTCTACTGCCAGGCTGGAAGTTGAATGAACTGATAGCCGAGGGAATAGATTTGCAGGGAGGGGATGAGTAACTGGGAAAGGCGCCTGCAAAGCTGGAAGTTCAGAATCGGTTCCTTAATGTAGCTGAGGTAGTGGACAGCACTGGGGGCTTTTGGTCTGTTTCTTAGTTCTGCCTTGTCTCACCAGGATGTGCAGAACTGTTTTAAACGGCTCATGATTTTTGAGCCTGATCTCTATTTTTATCTTTGAGGGTAGGGGAAGGCTGCTAGCAATAATTCACTTTGCTAGTGAATGATCACCTTTCTTCTCAGGCATCTGTTTCTTTTTTTACATGAATATTTTCATAGTGGTGGTATGACTCAGTAGAAAGAGGCGGTGTTGCTAGGCAGCAGTTTGAGCACTTTGCAGATGCCATGTGATGGCAGTAAGCTGCCTTGTAATAATCCATTGGTGGCAGTATTCCTGGCCAAGGTTCTGTATTGCACAAAGAAAGAAGCATCTCTTAGAGGAGCAGATGCTGCCTAGCAACTGCCAGTGCTCCCGGACCAGCCTGAAATACCTTCACTTAATTGTAGAGTAATTTTGATAAGAGACAAAACCTTATGTGTGAAAGATGGCTTTCAAGTTTGAAGAATATTTTTCTTCCTCAAGATTTTGCATGAAAGTTCATAAAGACCATTAATAAGGTCAAAAAATTCTTCAGCTTTCTTCCAAATCGTGTCTTTTGTTTAATCCCTACTCTTCGATTGTAATGTTTGGATGGCTTTTAATCAGCTTTTGATAATCTTTTTTGTGTGTGCGTGTGTGTATTACATTAGTGCCTGGCAATTCCAATCGGATTAGAGCCCTGTTGTGTGTCATGTGTACCAGCATACTCTGCAAGGAATGCCCCTTGCTGCAAAAACCCTCAGCTGTTTTATTTGGGTAGTTTGTAGGGTGTTATTGGATATGCCCTCTCCTTAGTACTTAAATTCTTCACAGTGTCCATCCTGCTTAAAAAGTGGAATATTTTGGAAGTACTCGACTTGGGTTTTGTTCCCTATTTTTTGCTTTGTAAACATACTTGCTAAATGTGGCCTGAACTTGCACATAAATATACATGTCTCAAATTAATTTCTGGCAAATAATTGAAGCCTACCCCCACAGTTAATCATTTAAATACTGGGAGGGTATACTGGGAAGGTGAAAACAATCTTCTAAGTAATTGTAAATAAGGTGTTTTCATTTTAATTTACTTGTGGTTCTGTTCCCTTGTCAGATATCATCAGAGTTTAACTGTGCAGTCTGTGAATCTGCCAGGTTTAATCAGGCTGTTCCTCAAAAATGTAATCATATTGGCCTTTAATTTTGTTATAAAAATGGGAAGGGTTGGTTTTTTTCCCCTCAAACTGTTTTTTTGCCTTTTAAATTATTAAATGCAAAATTTTCTGTTTGCAACAACTAGTCCTTTTTGCTGGAAAAAGGTTTGTAATTCTGAGAGTGGCTCAGTGGTGGTTTGGAAAGTATTCATTCTTCGCTGTCTGTGGGCGTGATTGCGCAACAGAGTCTCCTCACAAGAAGGTAAAGCTAAATCTTGACTCTCAGCTGTCTTTTCCTCTGTGTGGCAACTCCTTTCTTGCACAGCCATGTTGCTGGGGCTTAGAGACTTTTCCCTGTCTGCCATATGTAAATATAAAGAATTAATATCTGTCACCCTTAAAAAGCAGTTATTCAAAAAAGGTAGTTTGGGACTTTCTAAAACCGTAAATACTGTGGAGTAGAAGAGTGGAAATGGATTGTTTGCTCTTCTTATTTTCATGCAGTTCATAGAGGGCATTGGTGATGGTGGGTCAGAACAACTGAAAAACACTTTCTATGGGATGAATGAAGTGTGGAGTTCTGGGGTGATGTGGATGTTCAAAGTTGATGTGATTCAAAAACATGTAGGTGCCTCTGTAGAAGAAAATGTATAGAAAGCACTATTAAAAACATAAATAAAATTAATACTAATACAAATTTATTCTTTAGGAAGTCCCAGTCCACAGATGGCTCAAGTTGGGGACAGCTACATCCTTGCACTATTCCAATATCCTTCCTTCACCACCTTGTTTTAGTATCTGTTAGGGGAAAGGTATTTGATTTAAAGCCATCTTTGGTCTCGCTGCTACAGTGACTCTTATGTTACATGGAGACATTATTTAATCATCTAAGTACTGCAGGGAAGAAAATAAAGTTCAACTTGTTCAGCTGTTAAAACTAGGCTGTACTGCTAGATACCAGACGCTTTTATAGATGGATTCATGTGAAAAAGCATTTTAAGGAAAGATCCATTCTCATCATAACATTAATTTATCAGTCTGAAGCAAGTACATTGTTTCCTTAAAGATTAGTCAATATCATTCGTTCTTAGGCTCAGAAATTGACTTATATTCCATGTTGGCTAGTAGTAGTGATAACTGGTAGTAGCTGAACATGAAATTCTCTATAAGGACTGTGAAGTTTAAGAGTTTGTTATGTGTGTTTATCCAAAGTAAATATTAACACCACATTCTTAGCTGGTGCGATGGAGGTGTGAGCTTCAATTATAGTTATGTGTTATAAAGCATAAATTTCACCATCAGAAAACTTGAGATTTTTTATGTTTTGTAGCACAAAACACAATTCAATGCCTGCTCAGTGTGATTAGAGATGGGTAGGGTACGGAGCTAAGTGGTTTGTTTATAAAGCAACGCAACTGCAGCCAGACTTCTCCTGTGCTTCATCCTTGCCATCCCATCTGAAATGAGTTTGGGCAAAGATACGTGGAGGGCATGATTAATGCATAATTTCAGTAATTGTAAGTTGAGTGCAGTACAAAGCATTCATAAAAATTAAATGGCACACCTTAACTTGAAACACTTGTCTTCTGCTCTGCTAGTGTATCTAAAAATATTGCAACTTACCAGAAGTTTAGTAGGACAGATAATAATACTAATAATGAGTTGAGAACTGGAAGAAAATGTCACAAAGGCCAAGAAGATTGGTCTCTTGAAGCTGTGAGTAAACAGATACATTGAAAGTTTGCAAAATAATGAGTTTTATGTGGAAGAAGTTTGAGAACTTAAACTTCTTTAAGACACAGTGAAACTAATGAAAAAAATACAAGGGACATTCACAGCTGGTTATATGAAACACTATGGTTTTCTCTTCCCAAAGTTACCACATACAGTACATTAAATCTTGGTCTTGCTAACATCTTGGGATAAAGAAAACAAAAAATGTGGTTTAGCAGATTGGATGTGTTTTAGCAACAATTATTTCTATTGTCAAAGAGAAAATATAAGAAATAAAAAATAATTTTAAAAAGCCCAACTTTATGATTAGAGAAACAAAACTCAGATTTGGAAAACAGGACAATGCAAACATGAAAACCTCTTGAGCTGGTTTTGCTTGTCAGTGCTCACTTAAATACTTCTGATTTTCACTGGTACGTCTTGGAAGGCAGGGAGGGAAAGGGCAGAAAAAGGGCTCTGTTCCTCTATGAAAATAAACAAATTACTTAGAATGGGCTGAACTGGTATTTTATATTGTAAAGCCTACTGTAGGCTTTACTACAATGTGTAGAAATAGGTTGAGAAAACCCTAAATTACATGCAGAAGGTGTGTAATCCCAGTTCAACCGATCCCAGTTCACTGTGCTGCAAGATATTTTTATGTATATGCTAAGAAGAAATGGTGTTTCTAGGGAGTTAGCAGCTAGATCCTGCACCGTCTTAATGTGGCTGTACTGGTCTGGACAGTGCTCTGGCGTGTTCTTGCTTTGGCTTTTCCCACTGTTTGTGTCAAGTGGACAAACCTCTGTTACTGTTCATCATGTAGTTGACATAATCCATTTGAGGAGAAAGTGGTCTGTGGAAAGTGTCGTGACCTGGATGAGACTGGGTGGAGAAGTTGGGATGTAGGAAGCTGAATCAGAAGGAATTTAAAGAGGAAGATGTATTTTAAATTATACCACAGCAAAACCAAAACCAGCTCTGTTGTTTGGGTAAGCAGCGGAAAGTAATGATGACACAGACAAAATCTAATGGAGCGTTTCTCTTGCCTTGAGTTGTGTTCTCTTTTTGCTGCACTAGTGTTCAGATGAGGTCCCCAAGGGCTAGATAGGAAGTGCCAAGAGAAGCTCAGGCTGGGAGTGTGAGAGGGACGGGAACAGTCCAGCCCTCCGTGTCCTGCCCTCGGCAGGGACCAGTGGCAGCTGTGGTAGCACAGCAGCGTGGTAGCACAGCGAGATAAGCGTGTGTGGTGCTTTCCCAAGACTTACAGTGCTTCCTGGGTTATGAGCTTGCTGAGCCGAGGGTGGTACACATCATTGATTTGCCCTCTTTGCTTTTGACCTTGAGTGCTTTATTTATTACTTTTCTGTCACCCACGGCATCTTGTGAGGAGTTACAGTGTATGCACTGCGTGGAAAAGTACTTTATTTAATAAAGTCCTGAGCTCTTCTCTGCCATTTCATTTGACAGTGCTCTGCTTTTTGTACTGGAAGGGATGATTAGCAGTTGTTCCCTGTTGACCTTCTCCATGCAACTTATCAATTATGCTGCCTCCACCCCTTTCAGTGGTCAGTCTTACCGGTGGAAGAGTCTTATCTTGGTTCATAATTAATCCTATAAAAGCCCTTATGCGGTCCCTGGTATCTCTTTTCTCACTTCTTTCTACCTTTTCTTAGGCTGTTCCATCCTTTTTCACAAAGGATGTGTTTTTGACAAAGGGGAAAGGGCAAAACTGGCACAAGGGGGTTCATTGTGAATTTTATACAGTATGGCAGGTGATGGTGTTTTCCCTTTTTCCCCCAGGGATGACAATCTGCTGTGATGTGGTAGTCATGGGAGGGGCTGCTGCTTGGCAGTGCCGAGCATTGGGCTTAAGACAAGAGCTCTGAATAGCAGTGCAGGGTCTCGCTCGGTGTGGTAACAGCGAGGGGAGGGATGGTAGTTCTGTACGTGAGATTAGGATTGCTCAGTGGTCTTGAAGTACGGTGTGGATGAACTAAATGGTATGTATCCACCAGTTCTCCTCTCAGTTCTACTTAGGTCCATCTGCAGCTGTTTATTACCCTGAATAACTCGAGTGGCTTCACAAGCTCTGTCACTTTTCCAAATGATCAGCTTATCTGGATCATTTAGAAATACTTTGCCCAGAAAAGGCTCCAACAGAGATGCCTTTAGAGCTTGCTGTTTAGTCTGTCTTCACCTAGAAAAACTGGCTGCTACTTCTGTTTCATGTCTCTTTCCTAGTTACTTACCTGTGCTAACGCCTTCCCACTTCATCACAGCCCGGCTCAGTTTTTGCAAGAGCTTTTGGCAGAGGCTGCTTAAGAACCACTTTTTTGTAAAACCTGGATTGTATCAAGGGGATCTTCTTTGTCCATGCAGCAAGCAGCCCCTTTAGGTACCTACCACATGAGGACTCAGTAAGCTGTGCAGAGATGCACTTAATCCCTTTAAGATGTCATGTCTATCTGTGTGCCCCTACTCGTTTGAAGCAGTTTCTCTTAGTGCTGGTGACTTACAGTGCAGCTGCTTATACCGTGTCAGGCCACATCCATAGCAAGGACAACACTTCTGGATCTGTCTTTTCCTGCCTGGATCTTTATCTTTCCAGACTGTTACTGCAGTTCTGTTTGTTCTTGTATGTTACACCCCCCCATTCCTTCACGCTGCTGCAGCTTGAGAGGAACTGCCTGTGCAAACTAATTTGTGCCTTTCTCATCAATAAATTGCAGGAGTTTCTTCTGCTGTAGTCTGCTTTGATACAGTTCAGATACCATGGGAAGGAACCTCTGACTTTGAGGTAATTCCTGAAAATGGCACAGGGTGTGTTTTTAAAGGATTCCTCTTTAGCAGAATGTGGGTTTAAATATTGGCTGAAATTACATTTCATGAGGGAAAACTGTGACCTCCTTACAGACCTGAATGATGGTGAGAGGGTTCAGTGTCTGAAAATAGATGTTAAATATTTCAGCAGTGTGTCTGGAATTCAAGAGGGATCATCCAGATGTGTTAATGGGTGGGTAAAACCTTTGTTGTGTGCCACTTTTGATGTGTTACTTCTGTATTCTGGTGACCGAGGGGATGGCTCTTGTAAGAAATGATGGAGACATGTTGATGGATGGACAGTTTGTAGATAGATGTTCACATTCTGTAAGGAGCTTCTCTGTGGGAAGGACAGAAGTCATTAATTGGAGCCCTCTCTGCAAATTATTTTCCCCACAATGGTTAAGTTATTCCATACTTCCTATATACTTTTGTGTTCCTTTTTCTTCTAATAATATTGCTAAGAAGAATTACGTACTTAAAAGTGGCTTCCTAAATTAGATTGTGTTGCATAGTGCATTTCTAGCTTAACAAAAACATCCCTAACTTTGGCAGTAACCTTTGGGATCATGTATCAGACTACAAAAGAGCTTCAAATTTCTGGGATTTTGTCATAATTGGTAGCTATTTTTATCATTCCTTTTTATATCAGAGATGTTAAATTGTGTGCTTATTACATCAAACCACATCTTGTTAAAACTGTTCATTTGGTTAGTTTGTTTGGTTCTTTAATTTTTCTTCAGTGTGCCTGCAAAGTCAACTTCTCTTGAGGTTCAGTTCCTGTTATTTTTGAAAATACCCCTATTGCTACTCACATACTCTGTCCATTATTAAAGCTGTCAAACAGAAGAGACATAGGATTTATTGATGTCCCCAAGTTGAGCAATGAAGGTATCAGATTTCATACTGCTGTGTTAAGAATAAGGAACACGAGGTGGACGTTATTTTTGGATGAGAACTTATTTTGTAATTGAGAATGATCATCCAGATTGTATCTATAGTTGATGGGATCAGTTCATTTCTGTTTATTTGTTCTTTTTTAACTAAAGTAGATCTAAGAAAAGAGCTCTGGCTGTCTTATTAATGAGTACTCTGAATTCTAAAGAGCTGATCAGGTATTGATACAGTACAGGCCTTATATCAGGTTTTCTTTCTGTGGCCACTAGAATCCTTTTATAAATGGACAGTTTACATCTATAAACTAACAGATCTATTAGAATTGCTTCTCATAACCCAAATATATCGTGTCATTATTTTTACCACTTTTATGTTTTTATATATATCAGCAGTTGAGAAAAGCAATACTGTATTTTCTTGCTACCTTTTCTTTAGCTTTCATTCCAAGCTCGCTTTTTAGTGGTACAGAACAGGCAAGTATTTGGTGACTGAAGAACTAGCAGTTGCATCAAATCCAGCTTCTTTCTTGGTTGCATCCTTTACTCAGTAGTTCTTGTAGAGTAAGTAATTGGCATAGGAAGCCAGCTCTTGTTTGCTAACTCAAAACTTCTGATGCAGTGTTAACAGCTAGTCTGAAAGACGTTTTTGCTTATTATTACTTGTTGCACTTAGCTGAGTAAGACCAGTCAGACAGTGACCTCTCTACAGTTCAAACTACGCTCTTGTCTAAAACCACTGCTCATGTGGCTCTGGGTCATGATGATTCTGGCATGGTCAGAGAAGTTAAAAATGCCCTGGAAATTTGATTTCATATTATTATTTATATACTGATATTTTTTTAATAATCGTGTATCCAGAATTATTTTCACAACCAAATGTAACTTGCTACTGCATTAGCATTTCTCCATTTTCCTGGTGGTTTCAATAGTGACTTTTCACCCAGGATTTCTAAAATATGCTGTGCCTTGGAGACTTGCATGAATTTTTTAGTATTTTTGTTGGTCTGGATGGAAGAGTCATGTTATTTTAATACAGGACTGTATTTTGCAAAACAACTTAAGATATTTTTGTGCCTTCTTGTTTTGGTAAAATTGCTGATTAAATACAGAAAATGTTTTGGATTATTTTTTTTTAAAGACTTCTGTTATGTGAAATATTGGAGGGGCAAGGAGAAGCCACTAGAGGTTTGATTGTGGCCAGCCAGTTAAGTGTTTGGCAACTGTCAGCATTCCTGTACTGTGGGAGGAGCATTAAACAGTTGTTCTTTAGCTGAAATCCACATTTATGATTTATTCATGGGTGAAGAATGAATCCTGAATGCTGACAAGCTTAGTGTTTTTCTTGGATTACGTTGTCTGCATTACTCCAGTCGGGAGCCAGTTGTTACCTTTCTCCTGTCTCTGATGTAAACAAGAATTTAAAACCTTATTTAACCAGCGGTGACTTCTGCTGGGCCGTAGGAGCTGAAGGAACAGTTTAGGTTTGTTGATGGAATACCTAGTCTTTTCCTCTTTAATTCAACAATTGCATTCAGTCTCACTGTGGAAGAGCAAACATTAGACACTGTTTGACTCTCTTCAGATATTGATTGAAATCCATTCTCATCTTACTCTAATCTGTGTGGGTGCTTGCCTGGTTTAAGGAGTCTGTTCTTTCTTGCCCTTTCCCTTTTTGGAATCTATGTATGCATTGAAATCGTGTTTTATTTTGGTGAAAGTTTTTTTTCTGTGCTTTTCTTGTCATTTCTTGGAAATTCAAGGTTCAAGAAACATACCTTGTGGTAGATGGTGCAGATGACAGTCTTAGTGCCCATGGTGTTCTTCCCCTGAACTTCATACTTTTCAGTTAACTGCTTTAAGTTCTGAACAGAGAAGCTTTAGCCCTAAGGGATTCGTGTGGCTTTGACATAAAAAGGATATTCATGAAATGCAGCTCCACGATGTGGGAACGTCTCCTCCATAGCTTGGGCATCTGTATTAAAGGGGAATGTTCTCTTAAATTGGAAGAAAGGATGGTGCCCACTGGAGGTCACTATTTCAACTCATGGAATTCCACTTGTAGTGCTCCAGTGTGCTTGTAGGTGATATATAGGGTGATATGTAGGCTGCACAATGTGTACATGTATGTGTTTATATAGAACAAGGTACTCACATGATTAAATTGAATCTGTGAAACGATAAGTGCTGGTGAATGGGTGTTATGGGACTAGGAAGGGGGGGACCTCGTCTGCAATTCGTCTTGTCTTTGGACAAATCATGTTTCAGGTAACTACTCATGTCCACGTCCCTATTGTATCTTCATAAATACAGTTAAGAAATATACCACCGTTCACTATGATAATTTTTCAAAGCTTTTAAAATTGAGGTTCATTTAGTAATTTTTGATTGTATTCATATTTTCTGAAATGTTAAGATAGGGTCTTATTTTGCCCAGTTAATGAAAACTAAAGATACCTAGGAAAATAGTTAAGATTTATGCCACGTTAGTTAGTGCTTATGAGAAGTACTGATTCTTACATATTCTAGATATGTTCTGAAATATAATAATATATGGTAATACAGGATTTTTGCAGGGCATTAGCTGCACAGATGGTACTTTGAAATAGTTTCAACTTGGAGGAAAGTAATCTCTGCAGTTGACTTCCTATTGGAGTCTTTGCAGTTGGGGCTGCCTGTTCCATTGATGCATTGTGTAGTAGAGCACGAATTGGGAGGCAAGGAAAGCTTTGTATGCAATATGAATCAGGGCTTGGTGATTCAAGTGATTACAAGCCTTGCTTAATTAAGAACAAAAAAAATCTTTTAAGAAGCCCAGTTTTTATGTTGCTGCTGAGCTTAATTTCTGATAAGGGCCGAAATAAAGCTATCCGATGAGGAAGAGTTGGCTGGTGGGGTTTCTGGGCAGCTGTGCAGCAGCTATTTTTGTGTAAGGAGTGAGCTAAAGTGCTATGCTTTGAAGGAAAATTCGCACAAAGCTTCAACCCTCATATGTTTCTCTCTCTCTCTCTCTCTCTCTCTCTCTCTCTTTTTTTCCCCACCCTCTAGTGATATGCAGCTTCCGAGGAGCTGTACCGCAAGGCTTGGTCCTGGAACTAGGTGAAACTGTCCAGATCCTAGAGAAATGTGAAGGTAAGTGTGATATCCAAGAAGGAATCCCATTTTCTATACAAAAATATACAAGCCTCTTAATCTAGCAGATTTTAATAAGTTGTTTGGAAATAATGATGCATCAAATGAAAGCACTTGAATAAAACCTATTCTGACCCTCTTTCTGTAAGAAAGGCTGAGTGCTCTTGGCACTAATCCAGTCTGATAGGGGGTCAGTGTGTTTTAAGTTAACCATCTGTCCAGAAAATCTTGAACCCTGACCTGATTGTTCTATCGTAATTGGGTTTTACAGTGAATTTTCATCATGTGAAGAATATAATCAGTGTCTTTTTTTCTTTTACCATATTTTCTCAGTTTTACTGTTGTGCGTGTGAATTGAGTATGTAAGAAACATTGGAATACATGAAAAAGAATGGTCATGAAATAGATTAGCAAATCATTTGGGAGCAATACTGGAAAAAAGTGAGGAGTATGGGTTTTAGGGGAAATTGCTTGGTATTTATCTTCATGTGGGGTTTTTTTTTGTTGGTTTTTTTTTTACCTAGAGGAAAATGCCATTGTAATTTTATAACTACAGGGCTTTCTCATGTGGCTGGAGATGTCTGTGTGTGCATAAACTGAATGTCCTAATCCTCTGCTTTATGCACATTAATAGTATGACTGAAGTTGTTGCATTTAAAAGGAAAATAATTTTAATCCTAATTTTCAGAGTAAGCAAGTGGTATAAAACGTGTCTTCTGAGAAGCAGGTTGACAAGATACAGTGTGAGAACATGTTTCACTGTAATCTGAGGTGGAATAATGTAACCTTAATCCTGAAATGTTAAAAGGAATTTGAAAAATGGGTAGATCTAGTTTTGTGTTTGTTTAGTTTGCAGTCATTTGGAATCTCTAGAGTTAGTGTTGCTACCCAGACCTTCTGTGTGCTGGTCAGAAGACTGCTTTTCTTCTCTCACACATAGAACTGTCTTTTGCTCTTGAAGCTTTTTCATGTCCTCAGCTGTTTTGTTTATGGGCTGACTTAACGCTTTATGAAAAGTGACCTCACACATGCAGTTTTTTCTAGGAAAGCAGTAGCTTCTTCACCAACACCAGTAAAAGGTTTTCTCTTGAATGAGAGATTAGCAGTGCAGTGGTCACATTTAATCCACGAAGCAGCATGCTGTAAACAATACCAGTAGAATTACAATTCATACTTTTTTTAAGACAATCACATGTGGTGTGTAATGGGCTAAGCTTTTCTCAAGCACCGAGTGTTAATTGTAGTTATTCTGCCACACTGGGACATGGTGCAAGCTCAGGGAAAAAAAAATTACTTTGCATAAAATAGTGTAACTCTAAGGGGAAACCGTGTATATTGCTGAAAGCCATCATGGTATTTTCAGACTGTTTCTGATAATCCAGGAAATGTTCAAAACTCTGGGAAATAAAGGCACAATCTCAAAGGAGCAGGTTGCTTACAGAAAAGGAAAAGGATAATCCAATGTCTCTTCACAGTGTTACAATACTTAGGCTCTGTATAGTCCCTTTGCCAGTAGTTTTGAGGATGATTCCTCAAAGGCAATTCATGCCAATCTTCAAATTGCTGAGAAAGGAGGCCCCCAGAGTGTTTTTCTCAGAGTGGGTGGAAGGAGGAGTTTGTTCATAGGTTTTCTTGTTCTGTTTATATACCCTTTGTCTTGTCATGTTGGTTCAGGTGCCTTTACCTTGGACTTTATATATGGAAAAAGATTAATTTGATAACAGTATCTGCAACTCCACTATACGAAATTTGTCTAAATATTCAGAAGGTCTTTGCAGCTTTTGCATGTGTGAATTATGAAAAAAGACAGACTAAACGTGCAGGGTAGCATCTTCAAAGGAAAAAAAACCAAGTAGCAGTTTAAGCATTCTTGCCTGAGTGGTTCTTTCACACGGTTCTTGGTTTGCCTTGCAAATTTAGAATGAAACGTCTCATCTTCTGCATTATTTGCCAGGGATTCTTTTGTCCAGACAAACTGGATAAATTAATGTTAATCTGTGCAAATAAGTTGCTGTGGGAGTCGGCAGAAGATCCATTGCTGTTTCAGCTTCACTTAGAACAGTTTGTGATTAATGCTCCACAGTAGGGACTTTGCTGTCTGGGTGGAAAGGATTCACATACACACATACCTTCTAGTGACACAAAGAATCATTTTGGAGGCTGACTGAAGAATTCAAGGCTGACAAAGATTCAAATACTAGCTGTACATCTGAATGTGCTCATTTTTAATCATAAAGACTTATTGAATAACTTACTATTACAAAAGAGCAAGTGCTCTTTTGCAGTGACTGGTGTAAAAAGCAGTTGCTGCGTTTAGAGTGCTTGAGTGAAAGTCGGGAATCTTCTATATCAAGTTCTCTGGTACCTCAAATTTCAGCTATATTTGCAGAGCAAAGGGACATGCATACACAGAAACACGTATATACACACATTTTTGTCTCTTTAATAATATCAATGCCAATTGATAACACATTTTTAAAAAATCTTGTGTAATTGTGGTTTTCTATGCCTATTTTAAATAAAAAGCAATGCAATACAATTGTGATCGTTACTATGAATCTTGTGCTTGAAATTGGAATTTTGGAATTTCAATCAATTTGTGTGCCTACGACTCTGCACTTTCATACCAGACCACAAACATCTCAATGGCTGGTTTTTAACCCTGGCAGATGCCTCCCACTGCCTCCCCGCCCTCATCACCCCCAGTAATTCAATATAACAGGGTTCAGACCCGTGGGCTTGGTGTCTGCCTTTCCTTTGACGCTACCAAAAGCTCCGTCCACGTTTTCACCAAACACTGCTATTTCTAAAGCATGTGACATTACTAGGGCGGTTTTAGAGTTGCTGTTCTCCTCTCTGAGTCCTTCCACTTCTGATCTTGCCACTGAGGGAGAACTGAAACACTAAGTGATGTTCTCCACTTTGTGCCACGCATTGAGGAGGTGAAAGGGTATGGTGATAGTCTGCTACCTATAAATGCTGAAAGACAGGGTTTTCTTTCGTTAAGTGACAGAGCATGAGCGTGCACATTGTTTGAAACACACATGGACTGTGTTTTTCCAAGTCATTTGTCTCCCTGCCACTGACATTCAGAGTAAATTTAAAATACCTGTTTTGTCCATGTATTTTTATTGCTAGGGAGCAGTTTTCTCTAGATTAAAAATGCTCCAGCTTCAGTGACTCTAAGTATTACCTTGAGACTCTTATATATTCATTGAAGAAAAGAAACACTAGCTGATGCCTGAAGCGTCTGTTAATAGAATATTATCTTACCCATGCAAATTCTGGGATCCACACAAGTATTTATATGGTTTTAATTTGAGTGTATGTTAATAACTGTTCTTAAGCCATGCATGTAATATATTTAAAGTGTTCCTCTGTTATTCCAGCAGCGACAGCATGGTCAAACAAAGGTTTTTCAGTATTTGGGTCACTTAAGCAACAATTAGTGTGTTTTTTTTTCTTAAATTTTTGAAGGATTCAGTGTGCCTGAGAAGTGATATCTTTGCCCTGCTTCCACGTTGTACCATGCAGCTGAGAGAGAAATCATACTTGAGACTGCTGTTGCTGGGGGGGCAATGCAGGTTTCCTTCCACCAGGTATTGGGAGCCAAACCAGCTCATTCCTAGGAATTTGGGATTCCCCTGAGAAAGATGTGTTCAGTGAGATAGCACTTTTCCTTTTTGCCTTTTGTGGAGTGTGACTGGAACTGAAGTATCTTGGACACATGCAGCTGCTGTGGATCTCTTGCCTGGCTATTCCAACTAGCCTTCTGGAGCACAGTGGCTTCTTGATGGCCCTCTGCTTAGCTAACACCAAGATAAAGCACATTCTGTCTCTTCTGCTTTTGTTGTGGCATCTCTGACTGTGTTATTAGCATATACCTGTGGTTCTGCTGGCGTAAGGCTGCTCCCTGCCATGGTGTTGGCAGGCTGAGCTGGGTATTCATCTGCTGCTTGTCCTCTTCTGGCACTGCTCAGCGTCAAGCTCAGAACGGAGCAGTCTTGGCATCAGGAACCTTTCACTAAGCACCTTTACCATCCCTCTTCTGGGTCACTTTGAATACCTTTAGCTCTGTGCAGCAGCTTGTAAGCAAATTAAAATGTAAAAGCAATCATTTATTGGCTAGTATATGCAAAAGGTAGCTGTCCTTCAGGTTTGAGAGTTATAATACTGCAAACTACATTTATTTTTGTAGGATAAAGAAGGTTTGAGTTCTTGTAGCAGATTCTACTTAGAGTGCTTTCTTTAAGAACCAAGGTTAGCTTTAGGACTTTCCATAAATAGTTGTTATTCGTTTTCAGAATTCTGTTTGTCAAGAAATTATATGTGGAATTTGGGGGGTTGAGTTCTGTTTTTCTGAAAAATAGATCGATAAATTTCAATTACCAACCATTTGTTTTTCTGCTAATGAGTACTCAAAAGGGAAGAGCTTTTTCTGTGTGACAGACCTCTTGTTGATGAAGTGGAAATCTGAAAAGGGTTAGCAAGTGGCTTTTAGAAGGAATATCCTGTTTTGTTCAAGACGCTTTCAAGTAACAATCAAAAAATACTGGTAACTCTTCTAAGGGCTCAGATGAGATGTGCAGGCCTGCCACAGAGCTGCTTTTGCAATTTAACTGGGATTGCACTATGACTGAGACTTACATCTTTAGAAAGACTGCTTTTCAGTCTTTATCCAAGAATATGCAGGTTTCTGTAATATGCCTTCAAGTTTCCCACCCTGTGAATTTCCATATGTGCAGATAGTTGTAGGTGAGTGATGTGTTACTTACCTAATCATGTTTTTGATACGTGACTTCAGTAGATACATCCACAGTCCATTTTTCTGTCCTGCTTGTTCAGAGGCCATCTTGAACTCCATGTGCAGAGGAGCGAAACAGGAAGCCTTGTACTCCTTAGAGCCGAAAAAGGGATGGGGACACATCCCTGCATCTGTGAATATATGTGTAGGCAATCTTCACAGAATCTTCATGGTTGGAAGGGACCTTTGCTATCATTGAGTCCAACCATACACGCACAAAAAAGAAAAACCACCAAAAAAACCTGCCCACAAAACAGATCACCCAACCCAACAATCTCAGGCACTAGAGCATGTCCTGAAGTGCCACCTCTACTTGGTTCTTAAATACCTCCAGGGATGGGGACTGGAACCCCCTCCCTGGGCAGGCCCTTCCAGTGCCTGACCACTCTTTCAATGAAGTAATTCTTCCTAATACCCAGTCTAAACCTCCCCTGCTGCAACTTCAGACCATTTCCTCTGGTCCTGTCTTTATTCCCTTGGGAGAAGAGGCTAACACTCACCTCTGTACACCCTCCTTTCAGGGAGCTGTAGAGGGCAACGAGGTCTCCCCTCAGCCTCCTCTTATCCAAACTAAACATGTCTAAACAAAGCAGAGGGGAGAGCTGTAGATTGGCCTACCCTTAAATTTTCTTAGCTTATATCAAGTTCAGTTAGATGGTATTGAAGAAGAAGAAAAAAAGGGCAGGTGTGAAGGGTTGTGCTTTTTTTGTGGGTTTTATGCTTTATCTTAGAAACATAATGTCTAGACTGTGTGTTAGGCCTGGCTGGCTTGGGTTGCTGTGCAGTGGGGCTGCGTTGCTTCAGGCAGCTGGCCTGGTTTATCTGCTGCTCTAGGCAGTGGAGTCTGTGTGAAAGTGAAGTTGCAATTAGGCCTTTAAGATACAGTGACTTGTCCAGATCGCACCAAAATGGGTGCAACTTGTTCAGTATTCTTCTGCAGTACTTGGATTAAACCCTTGCTTTGTGCATACTGGGACTGCTTAGTTTAAGGAAGAGGAGACCTCATTGCTCTCTACAACTGCTTGAGAGGACATTGGAGAGAGGTTGGTGCTGGTCTCTTCTCACGGGGAATTAGTGACAGGACAAGAGGGAATGGCTGCAAGCTGCAGCAGGGTGGGTTTAGGCTGGACATTAGGAAAGAATTCTTCCCAGAAAGAGTGGTCAGACCCAGGAATGGGCTGCCCAGGGAGGTGGTGGAGTCCCCATCCCTGACTGTGTTTCAGAGTCGATTAGATGTGGTGTTGAGGGATCTGATGTAGGGGAGAACTTTGTAGAGTGGGGCTGATGGTTGGATTCAATGATCCCAAGGGTCTCTTCCAACCTGAATGATTCTACCTACTGAGAATGTAAAGCATGAGGTGGTCAAAATCAGTTAGATTAGGAAAACATATGCAATTCCTGTGCTGTCTATGTTTTACTGAGGCATTATGTCTATGATCTTATCGGTTTCTTTAAAATCAACAAACATAAAGCTTTGCACTTCCATTCATCAAAATTTAACGTGGATGTGGCTTTGTCACGACACTTACCCAGAAATACATAGAATACATACCAGTGTAAGGTAAAGATGCAATCCAAAGGGCTGCATTCAGCTCCGGCTTCTCACAAACGTTCAGACGTAACCCTGCTTTCTTCAGTTGTTCTGTGCAATGGTGTGAGGAGTAGGCTCTTCCTCTGCCTGTCTTCATCTGTGATCAAAGAAGAAAAGAGAAGCAAAAAGGTTGCTTGCAGTGTCGTCTGTATGATTGAAGGTATTTATGCCCCTTTTAGGATGTCTTTGTTGTTTTATCTGCTTTGTTTTGACTGTGATATAATACTTGAAGTGCATCAGACTTACTTGGGATATATTTAGCGCTTTTCTACCTATCCTGAATAGGAGGTTGCTTAGAATGGTGCTTCTAATAGACTAATTTTGGGGTTTTTTATAGCAAATGATGTGACATGGTCTGGAACATCTCTTTGACTGATTCAGGTCAGCTGTCCTAGCTGTGTCCCCTTCCAGCTTCCTGCCTACCCCTGGCCTACCTGCTGGGGGTGGCATGTTGGGAAAAAGAGTAGCCCTTGGTGTTGCACAAGCCCCGTTCAGCAACAGCCAAAATGTTGGTGTCTCATCAGCCACAAATCCAAGACACAGCACCGGACAGGCTGCTCTGCAGAAGGTTAACTCAGTCCCAGCCAGGCCAGAATGGTGATTTGTTTCTTGAAAAAATTAGAATTACCTGTTTTCCTTTCTCTAGGTCATCCGCTAGGTCAAGCAGTTTGAGAATATTCCAAGCTGTCAGAAAAAGAAATGAGGGGAGGTATCGAATGCATGAAACACAGTCGTTGTAGAGATTTGTAGGTGTTCTAGCTCTGGCAATAAAATCATTTTGACTGGAAGAGACCCTTGGGATCATTGAGTCCAACCATCAGCCCCACTCTACAAAGTTCTCCCCTACACCGTATCCCTCAACACCACATCCAGTCTACTCTTAAACACAGTCAGGGATGGGGACTCCATCACCTCCCTGGGCAGCCCATTCCAGGCTCTGACCATTCTTTCTGGGAAGAATTCTTTCCTAATGTCAAGCCTAAACCTACCCTGCCTTACACTTTAACTTGATCTGTCCTCAGATTCTTACTAGCCACTGGTAATTACTAGGCAGTTCATCTGTTCAAACTGTGGATGCTCACGATCGGTGTTTCACATGAACGTATTCACATAATTATCACTTGGTATCCATGTTTTTCTGCTTCTCCTCCAGTCTTCTTCACCATTTCCTTGAAGTCAGTACCCTTTAAAGGCCATATATCACTAGAAAATGAATGCCATAATTTTAAAGTATTAAAAATTGTTTATTTTTGTGGTACAGTAACATCTAAAAACACTGGTCAATATTAAGGTCTGTGTAGTGCATGTTGTGATAACAATTAGCTGAAGCATCTGCCCAGATTTCATGAGTGAAATTGTGATTAAATCCTCCAGAGTAAATGTCCTTTAAAATACATTATTAGATCAATATTAATCTATTTAAGACTAATTCCAGATAAAGTTTTAGTTCATTTTAGTGAATAAAGTAATGCAGATGCAATTTTCTAAATGTGGTTGTTGTGGTGGTTTTTTTTTTAAAAAAAAAAGCATTGTACCTTTTCTCATAGCTTTTATTTCAAGGTACAGAATGAATTTTTGGTGGTGTTCACTCTAAGCAAGTACAGAATTACGTTTTTCAAGTTAGTTCTTTCAGGTTCTGGTGAGCTCTTCTTTCTCCTGTATCTTGCTTGCATGGAGTTGGAGGAAACTTAAAACAGGGAAATGTGATTCTGAAAGTATTGTACCAAACTGAGAAAGAAAAGGGAAAATGAAGATCTGGAGAGAATGTACAAGATAGAAGGAATTATACCACTTATCAAATGTTTGAAAGTGTCTACAAAAGTGGAGCCCACAAGATGTTTTTCATATTCTCCAAAAGAAAAAAATCTGGTTCAGCAACGTAATTTCACAGAATCACAGAATGTCAGGGATTGGAAGGGACCTTGAAAGCTCATCCAGTCCAATCCCCCTGCCAGAGCAGGAACACCCAGAGCAGGTCACACAGGAACGGCTCCAGGAGAGTTTTGAATGCCTCCAGTGAAGGAGACTCCACACCCTCCCTGGGCAGCCCCTTCCACTGTTCCCTCACCCTCACTGTGAAGAAGTTTTTCCTCCTATTTAAGTGGAACCTCCTCTGTCCCAGCTTGCACCCATTGCCCCTTGTCCTGTCATTGGATGTCACTGAGAAGAGCCTGGCTCCATCCTCCTGACACTCACCCTTTACAGATTTATAAACATCAGTAAGGTTGCTGAAGTGCATGTGTGTTGTCTGAGGTTTTCCAGTGAGGATTTGCCATCTCCACTCTGCCAGATTCTAGGGTTTCAAGTGCTGTACCAGAATGTTACTGTTAAGTTTTATTGGTCAACGTAGATCAGTGGAAGAAATTTCTTCTAAAAACATGCCTGTGTAACACCAGCGCTTTCAAACTGGTTTGTCTTAAGAGTAGGAGAAATCTTCTCCATTTCTTTGGAATGCTGTGCAGAAATACCTTGGAGTTCTGGATTTGTGCAAGTTGTACAGATTTTTTTCCGGAGGCAAAGAGCAGTGTGTTACTCAGTCCTGATGATGAATTATGAGACACTGTTAAAAGCAGGGTGAACATCTGTGAGGGGAGGTTTAGAGATATCGCTTGGATGAGCTGGAGCATTTTGCAAGGGTCCTTCCCTTCCTAGTTTCTTTTTATTTTAACAACTCTGTACATACATACCTTTTAAGCTTTGAAGATTTGTCTTGGGGTTAGGAATTGAAAACTGAGAAATAAGGTAGTGTTTTGGAAATGGGTCTCATTCCCTACCACGCATGTCTAAATGATAAATAGGTACCTGCTTTATTGGTTTGTGTTCTGAATTTTACAGTTCTCTTCACAAACGTAGATAAAACGATGTTTTCCCATATTTACCAAGAACTTTGCCATTTTGTTTGTCTTAAAGCTTAAAATGTATGTTTATTTCTAAGTTACAGAGTCTATGAATGTAAAAGTCAGCAGCATGCTTTAGTTAATGTTGGTAACAGTGAATCATGGGATAAATGCATTTATTTTTTTTTCTGTAACCTTAAAAGTAGGTATTGTCTGTTGCTCAAAAGCAGGTGTTGTAGGCACAGCTGTGTGGGGTTTTAGAAATTGCCCCTTTTAAGGATCTGTATGTGCTGTCTGAACATATGTTTGCCATGAAGTTTGATCAACTAAGAAGTAAGTTGAAAACAATATTGTAATACAAGTAATAATTTCATGGTAAAACAAATCTTGGTGTTGTGTCCTGTCTTCATGAGAAATTTGTGTAATAAAGAAGATGAGGTTTAATTTTTTTCCATACTAAGATTTGCAGATGTCTTGAAGTCATCACTTATTTTCTTTTATATTGACTCACATTTTCTTAAAATAAAATCAAGACTCGCAAGCTGTCTTTAAAAGAAAGCCAAGGCCCTCTCTCCCACTTCTGAGCCTGTAAATGAGACTCATGCCATAATTCAGCCAAATATGAAGCCCTAGGAATAGAAGTAATTGGCTTCTTCTGTTTAACTCTTGGCTTTTGCAGCTTTGGCTTTTATTCCTGATTTGTTGTCCTGTCTGAGACTGTTATCTGATGGGGGGGGGGATACAAGCATAATAATTGAGCTTGTGAAATTAGATCCTAAAGTCAGTTCTGCAGTCTCACCGACATACATAAGACCAGGCACGTGCAAAGGATTTATATTTGTGTAAACAATATTGGAAATGTATGATAATAGCTTTTCCTGCCCTTAAAAGGAGAGGTATTTGAAGTCTGGTGATACTTAATAAACAGGAGTATTCCAGGTTCTTAATCACTTGTCATCAGTGCAGAGCAAAAGAATAGTTATAAAAGACCAAACAACAAAACACAAAAAACCAACAAACTAAAAACAAAACCCTCAAACCCAAGCCCTTGTGGGGCACAGCTGGATTTTGAGATGATCTCGCTCACCACATAGTTTCCAGTCACTTTGCTTCTGTGGGAAGTAAACAGTGCCACAAATTAACAGAGCGTGTTTTATCTGGTTGTAGGCTGGTACAGAGGTGTCTCCATTAAGAAGCCCAATGTAAAGGTAAGTGTGAATACATTTATTTATTTATTTTAAATCTAGTGGGAAATTTTATCTGTTCTGCTGTTCCAATGCTGTAAACTTTCCTTTTTGCTTACCCTTAGGATTTTACATCTCTACCTTTTATCCTGCAGGATTTATTTTGCAAATTGAGAGAACGATACCCGTTAGTCACCCAAAGAATCAGGAGCCTTCCTGATGCGTAACATTTACAAATCCCATCCAGTTTGATCCCTTCCACGCTGCTGCCCTAAGTAAAAGCATAGATGGGTGATCTCCTACTGCTGAGTTCAGGATTTATAATTAACACATTTAATCATTTGGGTTATTAACCTAAGACAACTTTGAAACAAGTCTGATGAGAAAGGATATAAGTTCGTTCTTTTTTTCAGATTTTTGCAGTTCAGCCACTGCAGTTGGTTGTTCTCTCTCATACCCTGTTTTAGTCTCAGAGAACTTTTTGGCCTGTTCAGATACAAACATTACATGAGTGTGCCTGTATTTTTGTAAATGTATGTATTGAAACATGTAAATAGTTGCTTCTATATAAGCATCACTTCGTTGTCCTTTGGTTTAAATATAGCTTGATCTAAAAAGAAAAGAGTACCAGATTCTGTGTTTACCTGTACTGTGGAATATAACGTCACCTGCTCTATGTTTTCGTGACTATAATACTCTTTTAAGAGAAAAGCCAACATTCATTGTGTGCATGTTGGTACATCATCTCCTTGTGTATATGTTCACTTTTGATTGGAGAGCCCTTCAAACCTTTCTTGGTTGCTTAGGTAACCCCCACAGAAATAAACAGCATTAATTGGATGTGAACCAAACAAACTGAAGGACCATTTCTTCCTTTTCCAGATTGTCGTGTGGCTGCAAACATAGACATCTACTGTTTTCTTCTTTTTTTCCCCGATTAAGCCATACCTGTTAGATTTATTTTTTTTCCTTCTGCAACTTCAGTCTTGCCTATGATAAAGAAGGAATTTTTCTTAACATTTTGAATCATTGTTACTTAGTACTCCTTTCAGCCTCCCCCATGAAAGTTTTTCTTACTAAATTGTACTCTCGTGAAGGCCTGAAAAGTTAGGATGTAAATGGTAGGAACTGAAAATGTGTTTTTCTAACTTAAAGACTTCTCTTGCAGGGGATTTTTCCTGCCAACTACATTCACTTGAAAAAGGCAATTGTCAGTAACAGAGGGTGAGTGTTTTTCCTTCTCTTAAAGAAGCTGCAGTGTATCTAGATGTGAATATTAGTAAATAGTTATTAAAATTTATACAGTGGTTTTAGTTAATTGTATCTTTTGGTGTGTATTGGGCTTGAGAAATTAATTTTGCAGAGGTTTGGATTATATTTTTTTTGTTGTTTTTTAACGCAGCAAGAATCAATTCGTTGGTTGCTCCTGTTTGCTTTTGCTCATAAAAATTGTAACTTCAGAGGTACCATCTGAAACATGCATTTTAAAGAACTCGTTTTTTCCATTTCTGCTCATTCCTCCCTGGCAAAATTCTCTGTGCTCCTGTTTGTTGCTGGGGTACCAGCATGTAGACAGATTTTGCACTGAGACTTTGTTGACAAGGGTCACTGTGTTACTTTGAAACCCTCCACACCTCAAGCCGAAGAAGGACTGAAGTTCACTCTGCTGAAAATGTTTCACCGTTGCTGTCTTTATATGTAGCTCATGTGTTGCCAGAGGTATGTTTAGTTGATGTGAATAGCAGCGCTGCTGGCAGCCTAATGTCGGAGGTTTTACTCTCTGTGTAGGCTCTATAAGTTGAAGAGTTTCCTGTGAGATTGACTGAGACTCCTGAAATGAGTATCTTGTGTCTTCACTGCTGCTCTTACCTGCATTTGCTGGATTAAGGCCACTGTGGGGAGATTTGTAAGTGCAGCATTTCAGACAGTGACCCAAGGCAACAAATTAAACGTGGAAGATAAAACATACCAAATGACATTTAGTTGAAGTACCTGTAGAAAAATGTGACTTCTGGTAGTCTTAAATCATATGTTTATCCTCAAAGGGACTGCGTAAAGATTGTAAGGGCAACTGTTCGCTGATGCTTCATAACTTTGGGGTGTATATAAAATGATATATATTGCAAAGCATGACTATTCCTAGTGTGTCCTGTCCAAAGGAGGAAGGCTGGTGTCCTGTAGTCTGTAGTTAATTAGTACTTGATGCTGTTTCAGAATTTGTAAAGGGCAACGAGTCCAGGATATTTAGGTGCTGGGAAAGTTGGTGTACTTATTCAAAGTAAATATCAAAGCCTTGTATAACAGTCAGTACCACAGAACGTCGTACAGTTCTGAACCAGAGATCACAGCTATTTAATGTTCTGGCAAAGGAAATTCTGCCCCTGTGGTTTAGCCTGTATTCAAAGTGCTGATATAAACACTTGTGAAATAATAAAGCATGGCATATACTGTTGTACTTGAGTCATAGAGCCAATGCAGTGTCATGAATGTGTGGGTGCAATGGAGGAAGTGAAGGGTTATAGGAATGCAAAGCTTTATATTTACAGGGTTAAAGGTAGTCCTGATGCGCATTCTCTTTCAATCCAGCTGTACCGTTAAAGGATGATCTTCCAAAATGTTTTGTTCTTTTTAACTATTGAAACGGTCTTTGAACGTGAGCTGAAGATTAGGTGTTGGGATTTTTGTCATGTTCTTAGTGTCATGCTTCAGATCACAAGCATTCTGGTGTGATTAGTGATAGAAAGAGAGGGGATGGCTTCAAGCTGCAGCAGGGTGGGTTTAGGCTGGACATGAGGAAGAATTCTTCCCAGAAAGAGTGGTCAGACCCTGGAATGGGCTGCCCAGGGAGGGGGTGGAGTCCCCATCCCTGACTGTTTCAGAGTAGATTAGATGTGGTGTTGGGGGATCTGGTGTAGGGGAGAACTTGTAGAGTGGGGCTGGTGGTTGGACTTGATCCCAAGGGTCTTTTCCAACCTGAATGATTCTATGATTTGTTAAAGCATGAATTGGGATTTCCTAGTCTTACGGTGGCCAACCTTGAGAAAAACCTCCCATCAACCCACCAGAATACAACCAGACCAAGCTAAAACAAAACAAAACCATTGCAGGAGTAGAACAGAGTACCATCTCAGATGCCAAGTGTCTGTCAGTGTTTGTTTCTCACAACAAACTGTGGGAATGGTAAAGTCATCACCATAATAATAGAAAAAGGTTGTGATCTTACTTGGTTTCCTGGTATATACATATGTGAATCGCTGCTTCCTGGTCCCAGCTTTGGGTTGACTACATATGTAATACGACTATGCCAGGTTTTTAAGGTAGTAAGATCCAAAATATATGTATATTGGTAAAATTAATCTATGATTTACTGATGTCATGGATGTAAAAACGAGGGTTTGATAGCTTGGAAATAAAGAATTGGAGCTTTTGTTCAGTAAGCTTTCAGCTCTGTGGGTGCATAGAGACATACAGTGATGTAACTTAGTCATCCTGTCCCCCATCACTTGTTACTTTTGGCTTTAGCTGATTTGGCTCAACTATTTCTAGTTAGTAGGAATTCTCAGAAGAGGAAATACTGCTGTGAAAGCGTGTGGCTTTTTAAAAAAAAATAATAAATTACCTTCTAAAATCAAAGCAAACAAAATTTTTTGAAATGAATGAAATCTCATTGTTCATGTATTGACTTGTTAGAACTTGTTTAACTCTGCAGAAAGGACAGAAGAAACAGCCCAAGGTAGTTATGGAATTGGGGAGCTGGTAGCTTCTCTCCAGGAGAATTTCGCAATAGCTGTATGCATGGCTGTGCTGCTGCAGAGGAAGGGATTGGTGTCCTTCCTGGTTGTTGGGTGTGCTGCAGAGGCTGTCTCTCCCTTGACACCACTTCTCCCCAACCACCTCTTGAGCCATTAGTTTTTTCACCACTTTAGGATGTATGCAAAATTGTTCCAATGGGGTGTGTTTCAGAAATGTGGTGGTTTGATGTTGGGTTTTTTCTTTTTTAAATTTTTTCCTCTCTTAAAAAATGCCTGCAAGAGCAGAAGCTTGAAATAGACCTTGCTTTTATAAGGCCTGATATTCCTGTAATAGCGTTTAATGTAAGAGGCAAGTGGAGTCACTGGTGGCTCAGTAAATAAAAGGCATTACAGTGCATACATTAGGTATCCCATTCTTGCATTTCAGCGTGATAAAGGAAGAGTCCTACTCATTTGATTAGAGTACAGCTCATTTGGCTTTCGTATCCAATATTAAAGAATTCTTCTGGATGGGAAAGGTTAATAGAAGGTAGATCTTTAGGGTGGTTAATTTTAACGGCTAGCATTATTCCTAATTGGAAGGGAAAAAAGGGTCAGACTAGCTTAGAGAGAAGGGACACAAACTGTGAAGGACTCTACTTTGCATGCAAGTTAATTTAGCATGCTGTAATCATGAAAAGTGTTTTCATTGACCTGGAGTAGAATGAAATTATGTATTTAAAGAGGTAACTTAGAAAATGCTTTGTGTAAGCTGGTTCTTGCAGTGTAACGGAGGAAGAGTTGATAGGACCCTGGTGTTACTTGAGTGTTACAGTGGATGAAATGTTGCTCTTAAGATATTTTTCCTTATGTTGAACAACTTAAAACAAATTCAAGTTCTAGCAATTCACAAATTATTTTCTTTTTCTACGTTTTCCCACATACCTTTCCTAATTTTTTTCCCCTCTTCTTGTATAGGCAGTATGAAACCGTTGTTCCTCTGGAAGATTCTGTCGTGACTGAAGTCACGGTCACACTGCAGGAATGGGCAGTGCTCTGGAAGCAGCTGTATGTGGTAAGAACAGCACCCATTCTCATCGTACTCGCTTTCTCAAGGATCTTGGGAGATACGCTGCCTGCATTTCAGTCCATTAGCAAAACATCGTAACCAGTTGTGAGATTGGCTTTGTCTAGTGGGGGGTTCACTAACTGCCATGTCACCAATGATGTGAGGTTCACGTGGGCTACATTAGAAATTTCCACAGTGTTGAAATGCTGCCTGCAAGACTGAAAGCTTGATTGTTTAAAAAAACCCAGTTTTAAAAGCTGTCCTAAATATGTAAGACATTGTATACGTGTTTCATAACGCCATGGAAGACATGGGGAAGTCCCATAAAGGCTTCAAAGAATTATCCGCTGCATTCTGAGTATTTGTTTCTAGCATTTGGTTTGAAAGAGGAAGAACTCAAACAGAGGTTGTCTTATACAATTATCGCTTCCTCTATTAAAAATAAACACTCCAAATAAGTGTATTGAGTTTTGTACTCATCTATTTTATATCATTTTCAGTTGCTGCCACATTGTCACCTACCGCTGCTTTCCTCTTTGTTCTTCTCTAATGTTTTAATGGCCAAATCCCATGAACAACAAGTAAAAAAACTTGCATGTTTGAAAGTGTTTCCCCCCAACCCTTTTAGGTTTTTATCATAGTAATTGCAAGTAATTACAATAACTGTAGGATTAGGATAAAGAACTGTAGGTGGTGCAAGCATGAATTTCCTTTCTTTCCTTACTTTAGAGAAATACCTCTGCATAGAGCTGCAGCAGCTTTGTTTCCATATTTAAACCTGGTGTGACACTAGTTTGATATCTAGGAAATAAAACTGGAAAATATCCAATTAAAAGCGTGTCTGTCATAACCAGCCATGTTCCCTGCTCCCTTCAAAAAGCAATCAAGTCTTTTATGAAATCTGTTCTACTTCTGGTGCTTCCACTTCTTCTACAGTGGTCATATCATATGCCTCTGAGGAAATTTTCTTGGAAACTGGCCTCCAGTCTAACTGGGGCAGGGAGAAAGGGGCATGACACATGGTATATTCCATTTTCTTTTTTTCAATACCACTCTTACACCTCGTACTCCTTCCGTTTCAAATACTTACCTCTCTGGTGCATGGGAATAAAGCAATTGTTTCTGGTTTCTTCCTGGAAGATTTTCTCTCCCCAGTGTCAGATGAGGAAGGGAACAGTAATACTGACAGTGGTATTGAATTGGAGAAACGGGAACCATTTTACCTACAAATGAGTTACTCTGCCTTTCTCCTAATCTATTTCTTCTTTATTTTTAAAACTAGTTCCTTGAGGGGAAGGAGAGAGAAAGCTGCAGCTATAAACTTTCACTTGGTGATTTTCTTTCTGGGATGCTTTCTACTGTAGCTCATTATGCTTATTACAACATTGCACACAGCGTTATTGTATTCTTAAATAACAGAGCAAAGAATTTACTGTTTTCATAGAACTTTGGAAAAACACATCCGTTCCATGGCAGGAAGAAATTGGCAGAGCTTTAGGGTAGGAAATAAATTGCTTTGTGGTGGGTTTCTCCAGAAATTATTAAAAAGCACAAACAAAACAACAGGAATCCCCCCCACCCCAGCCCCTACTACAGAACAAAACAAGAGAACCCACCCCCAAACCTAACTGTTCTCTAATACAGAAATAATCAGATTGTTTAGGTTGGAAGGGACCTCTTGAGATCATCTGGTTCAACTGTCTTCTGAAGTAAGGTCAGCTGGAGTAAGTTGTCCAGAACTGTGTTCAGTCAGGTTTTGAGTTTCTTGTGAATGGACACTCTACAACTTGGACAAAGCTGTGAGCATTTGACCACCATCAGTGTTTCCTTACACTCAGTGCTACTGATGTGGTACTTGGCTCTTCTGACATGAAAGAACAATCTATGCCATTTTTAGAGGGATAACAGAAATTTGTGCCACTTAAAAACTGTATATCAGAAGCATGGAGAAGCCTATGGAGGTGCACAAATGGATGTGGCAGAGCTTGGATTACGATTTTATAGTTGGTGTTTAGGCTAGAAGCTATTCTGTAAGGTCATATCTTGGAAGTATAATGAGAGACTAAATGGAAATACTTGCTGCTTGTTGGATCAGCACCAGCAGAAATTTTTTATTGTTCCCAAACTGTAACCCGAATCATCTACAAAAGCTAATGAATGTTATTTATCATGCCACTGCACCTAGTCAGCTTTGTTAGAAGAGTTTCTTACTGTAGTGGAAGTTCAGGTGCTCGTTGTCACTGCAGATGCTTCAGTGGGCCAGTACCTACAAATAGTAACAGTAGGCACTTTGTTATTTAGTAGTATTTCACTGTAAGGCATCTGCCAAAGAAAACCTACAGCCTCTCTTAGTATATTGGAATAGGCTGAAATGTTCATCTCATGCTTTTTCACAAACTTCTTACTTGGATTAGGGCATGAAAGACCCAAGTTCGTTTCAACTAAAAAGTCCAAGAAATTGCTGTAGCGATATTGTTGAGATCCATTGGAAGGCTCATGTTTGCCTTTCAGTGGAACAGTAGGAACTGGGATGCAATACCCAGGAAGGCTGGGGCCATGAGAACATTGCCTGAAGAGGGATGCTATGTTGTTTCAAGATAAAATAGGTCAGCTGAGAAAAAACAACCCAAAAAGAAATTGGAGGGAGGAGAACAACAGTGAGAAATGGAAGGGCAAAGTTAAGCACAATTTTGAGAGAGAGAGAGAGAGCTGCAGAAAATGAATTAGTGTAAAATACTGGCAATCTTTCCTAGTTCTCTCTGACTACAGAGGGTCTGTGCTATTGCCAGGGAGAGAGTGTGCGTGGGGAAGCTTGAGGAGGTTTGAGTTACAGGAGCTGTGCAGTAATTTCAGTTTGTAGGGCTGTGAAATATATATTGGAAAGGTGAGCCTGAGTTAACTGTACTGCACAGGGCTGTGATATTCTTGTAATTTTTGCTATCAAGGTGAAAGCAAAGTGATGGTAGAAGGAGAAGATGAGAGCGTGGAGGAAAAAGCCTTTGTGGGCAATGAGTTCTTAGAGGAAGAGCTGTGGCTAACATGAGTCTGAAATGGAAGGATGAACACCGTGTTCTTTGCTTTACCCCAGTGTCACCTTACACTCTGAGGAGTTGGATTCTGATATTGTAACTCTTTCAATGATAACAAACAGTAAGATTGGTTTGTTTTTTTCAAAATTCAGGAGGTTTCTCAAGTTAGAGAGGAAAATAAATAATTCTGGTGTGGAAGCTATCAATTTATTTCTATTGTGTGGGGTTTATAGCAGTAATGATAACCTAGTTAATTCTATGCCATTCTGAAAATCACCTCTTCTTTTTTTTTTTGTTGCTGAGTGATCAGTAATAGAATTTGTAGAATGTGTAGTATTTTTAAAGGACTAAAGATGATCTGCCTTTTGTGATTCTGGGGACAGACTTTTTAGTAGGGCCTGTTGTGATAGGACAAGGGGTGGTGGTTTTAAACTAAAACAGGGAAGGTTCAGTCTAGATACAAAGAAAACACGTTTTTGATGCTGAGGGTGGTGAGACACTGGCCTGGGTTGTCCAGAGAGGTGGTGGATGCTGCGTCCCTGGAAACAATCAGGTCATTTTGGACAGGGCTCTGAGCAACCTGGTCTAGCTGAAGATGTCCCTGCCCATTGCAGGGGGCTTGGAGTAGATAGCCTTTAAAGGTCTCTCCCAGCCCAAATTATTCTGTGAAAAAAAAAAAACAACATTTTTTTTTCCTTTGTTTGAGAATGTCATCTGTGTGCAGGTAAATGCAGTGTCATAGCACTGGAAAACAAACAAGCATTTCTTTGCTTCCTGGCCTGCCTGTATCCAGGCTGCTAAGATGAGCACAGAAACAGTAAGATTTAGTAACTACTTTCTGTCAAAAAAGGTCACTGTTCTATTTAACCTCCTTGGTTTGGATTTCCCTACATTCAGTGCCATTGTACAAAGTCTTTGGGAGGGATTCCACAGGCCCCAGGTGCTTAAAATCTGTTCTATGTAAGCAGTGTAATACTGAGGTGCTGGTAGCATGGGTAGAGTTTGTGACAACCATAGCTGACCAGATGGGTGAGTGTACCTCTGCAGCATTACAAAGACTTAGAATCAAAAGATGCCAGTGATTCCCTTCCACAATATTGTACTTAATATGGAGTGGAAGAAGAAAGAAAATGCAAAGCTGAGCTTTGTGACTACTCCAAAGGGACAAAGAAGAGAGCAGAGCAGCAGGAACAAACCTTGGGGAGACTTCTGTAGGCACAGAGATAGAGAGATGCGAGATCACATTTGTTATGGTGAGACATATGTGTGTGACTGTCATGTAGCTGCCCAAACCAGTGTATGGCTTCCACTGAGACAGCAAAATAGAATCATAGAATCATTTAGGTTGGAAGAGACCCTTGGGATCATCGAGTCCAACCATCAGCCCTACTCTACAAGTTCTCCCCCACACCAGATCCCTCAACACCACATCGAATTGACTCTGAAACACAGTCAGGGATGACAACTCAACCATAATACCAAGAAGGTAGATAACTTTCTTTCTTATCCTGTATGTGTTGATAAGATTTGTTATTTTTATACTACTTCTAAATAAAGGATCTGCAAGTTCTCCATGAGCTTTAGTTAATTAGGTCAAACGACACCTGTGAGTTGTTAAGTCAGCTAAAGGGATCACTGTAACTCAGTTGGAGCATAGTAGCTATTTTAACAGTAAAAAAAAATTCCTCAGAGTTTTTAAGCTGTGATGTGAGGACTATTTCTGTTGAAATAGCAGATGACTGTAGAGAGACCAAACATAATTGCCCAATTTAGAATTTGGTCGGATCAATAAATGTAATTTGCTACTTTTATGCAGAAGGGGAGCTGGGGGAGGGAACTGGGGGGTGTGGAGTGACTGCTCATTTTAGTTTTAGGAGTAAGATGTAGTGGTGTTGGGAATAGAGAGAAATTTTGGCAGCTGAGTCTGAAACAAGTGTCCTAGTGGCACCTTTTACATTTTCTGAGGATCCTGTCAAGGAAAAGGGAATGGTAAAAGAACTTAGTGCAACTGAAGTTGGGTGATTTAGGGTCAGGGTCACACCTAGAACTGAAGTGTTAGTTCAAAACTCATCTTAAAAACCGAACCCAAAGGAACCCATTCACTACAAGAGTAAACTACATAGTGATTCAATGGAGTATTTCATGAGACATTTTTATTTATTTTTATTTAGAGCTGCCTTTGGCTTCTTGTCTGAAATCATGGAACTGCTGGTGCATTTTCTAACATTTGTAGCCAGAAAAAGTGTGGTGTGATCTAAACTGGACATGCTGTGTCTGATGTCTGCTTCAGGTGGTTTCCCTTGAAGGAAGAGAATGCCTTCAAGTCAAGATGGAGCATATTTCAGACGCGTGTATGTGCAAGTGAACTCCTGGAAAGATGAGGTGTTTGTACTGAGGCAGATGAATAGAGATGGCATTGCACATATGTGTGGTCCTCTTTCATTTGTCTGAGTCATTTTCAAGATTAACTGTAAATAGGAAAGTCCTTTAGCGTGATTGTTCAGGCATTGGGAAGGAGGCATCTAATAAGAATCTTAAGAGCTTCTCTGGCCCCAGTTGACTCTAACAAAGTTACTCAAAATTACCCCCAAATTACTAGGGATTTTATTATCCCTAGTCTTGTGCTCTAATGTTGGGCAGTATTATAGGCATTTTTATATCTTTATATATTTGGAGTGAAGACTGGATCTTCATGGAGTGGCCAGGAGCTCAGATATGAGTTCGAGGGAGCTGGTAGTCATATGAACTGCTACACAGAATATAAGGGAAACTGAGACTAAATATTTCCACTTTTAGTAGCATCTAGTTCTTCATTTCCTCAAAGGGAACAGTGTGCTGGGATCTGATTGCTTAGCAACCTAATCAGAGGGGCTTAGCAGATTTGTCATTTGATTACTAGAAAATACTTGGGATGTTTTTCTTGATTGGGTTGTGAAGGATACGTGCAGAACCACTTGGAGAATGCTGAAGAGTTCAGCATTGGATGGGAAAGGTGAATATTTGTGTAACTTGGTATGTTCAGTCATGAGAAGCTGGAGATTAAATCATGGAATAGCCCAGGTTGGAAGGGACATGAAAAGATTACCTTGTCCAAACTTTTGTGGGAAGAGGAGCATAGATGAGGTTATCTAGCACTCTGGCCAATCGCATCTTGAGAACATCAAGCGACGGGGACTTTACCACATCTCTGGGGAGATTGTTCTTACTGTAAAATAACTTCTTTTGTATGTTGACATGAAACCCCTCCCATTGCCCCTTGTCTTCTCCACGTAGCTCCTTGCAAGGAGTGAGCCTCCATCCTCTGTAGCCACTCTTTGAGTACTAGAATACTCTGAGGTCCCCCTGAGCTGCATTCTCCAGGGAGAAAAGACCAGACTCCTTTTGTCTTGCCTCACAGGACAGGTTCTCCATCCTTCGGTTCATCTTTGTGTCTCTTAATTCAACCCGCTCCAGTCTCCCTGCACCCTTCTTGAATTGTGGGAACCAGAATAAAGACCACGATATAGAAGTGTCAGTGTGATTATGCCCAGTAAGGTATGCCATTACCTTAGGCAGTTAGAAGGTTTTGCACCTAAAATCATAGGCCTTTAGGCTGTTTAATAGATGCTGTCTGTGGAAAGTTGAGTAAAAGTCCCTCATGTGCTTTGTTGCACTGAGATTTGTATTTACATAAATTTATTATCTAAGGTCTCTTGGAGGTTTTTAGTGGATGTCATGACCTCTACGTTTCTTCTTTGGTGGAATAGCCCTCCTGTGAATCTATACTTACTATTTATTAGGTTGCTGCCATATAATTCAGTCTGTTCCAGGGAGTCTTCCCATTAGCACCACCTTGCTGAAGTTCAGTTTAAGTGCTTCATGTTTTAAGATTATAAAGAGTTCCCATAATTGTTTTTCCTTTCCCTGTTTTTAAGAGATTTAATGCAGTCAGTCTCTCAATGATTTGTGGAAGTCAGTGAGTTTTAAGGAATTACAGGTAGGCATAAGTTTTTTAGAAGGGTGTTGTGGTTTAACCCCAGCCAGCAACTAGGATCATGCACCCGCTCCCTCACTCCCCCCAGCCCTGCTGTGGCAGGGAGAAGAGGGAGAGAAGGAGGAGAAAGAGGAAAAAACCTCATGGGTTTAGATAAAGACAGTTTAATAGAACAATAATGGAGAATAATAATAATATTAATGGTAAAAGAATATACAAAATAAAATGATACAAAACACACTCTCATCACATGGCGATCAGTTGCCCAGCCCTGTCCCAAGCGGTGACTGGGAGTCCATCCCCACCTCCAGCCAACCCCCAGTTTCATACTGAGCGTGATGCCTGTGGCATGGAATATTCCAGTGCCTGGCTTGTTCTGTCTGTGCTCCTTCTCAGCTTTTATGGGAAGCAGAAAAAGTCCTCGAGTAGTGTAAAAACATCATCTGGCAACAACTAAAGCAACATACATTACTGGCACCATTCTCAGGCCAAAACCGAAATTGACGCTATCCCAGCTGGAACCAGGACAGTGAGGGGAAAAAAAAAAGACTAGTTTGTAAGCAAGTCTTATTAAGATTTGAGAAAACTACGATAATTGGTTTAAAATTACTTTCCTTTGAAGAGCCCAGAGTTTAGGGCTAGTTTATTGGCTTTAAGAGCAGTGTAACAAGGAGCAATGGGTGCAGAACACTTTACCTTTCATTCCCCTCCACATATGATCCTATTTAAGGTTAGGATCAACTAGACAGTTTCTATGTGTTTTCAAACAAATGAACAAAAGTTGGACTATAAAACAAAAAGTACAAAGTATTAATCAGACTGTGCAGGAGGAATCTATGCTTAGTGTTACCATGGAGATGGGTAGATTTTAATAGATTTTAAAAATAAAGGCAGAATTCAGTGTAAGTCACCTTCTGGTGTCCTTGGCAAGTCCTGCTGTGACAAACTAAGTGCAGGGTGGTTTTGTGCTTTCTTGCTTTGTAGGAGAATGTTATTTAGTCAGTGACATGGGAGGTCATAATATTCTCCTATGTTGGTAAATAAAAGAGAGCAGCTGCCTTCCTGATACAGAAATGCATCACAAATTGGGGAGGGGGAGGGAATTAGAAGGAAGGGGAAAGGATGTGAGATCAATTTTGGATTTCTGAAGTATTAGCTAGTCTGTAGTTAACAAAAAGCTCTTCTCCCTTTGAACAATGTCCAGGCTGCTGCGGGCTGAGAACGGTGTCAGGGTGTACATGCACACTACAAATGCAGTATTAAACCACGGGAATTTGATTTTATGGAGTGCTAGTTTAAGGCTAACTGTGAAGAGACAACCAGCGAAGAAACAGAATAGAATTTACTTGAGAGGGAACCAGTGGCTGACCTGCAGATGCTCTCTGTTCTGCTGCCAAGATGCCACACACTTAATGATGTACCATCAGGGAAAGAAGGTTTTAATCCAAAAATCCAAACAGGAGTTTGAGAGTTTCTTTGTCTGTAACTGGAGGGAATCGCCTAGGTTGTTCCAGATATGACAGAATTGTGTTTGGAATAGGGGCAAATGGCAGGGTGGTTTGCTTTTAGTCTTCCAAAGATGTATTTTGAGGAAACATGGCAGTTTGTTTTGGTTTTGTTTTTTGTTTTTAAAGAACAGAAAATTAGAGGGGGAAAAAAAAAAGGGGTGGGGGAAACTGCCAATCTGGGTTTTTTGGAGTGAGTGAGCTGGTGTTCATGTGTAGAGCTAAGAAAGAAAGAGACCGATCGTCCCTAGTGGGTATTTATTGGAACTGAAAAGACAGTTTGTTGGATTTTGTTTTATAGAAGACGGATATTTTTTTAATAGAAGAGCAAAGAACATCTGTCCTCTTGGCAGCCTGTACAGCACCGTTGTCCATGTGGTATCAGGAAGCATCCTTCAGTCTTATCCTGATTCACGTTACTCTGTTGTTTCTATCCTTTAACCTATAGAGAGGAAAAGGCAATTAGCATGCAATAATTGTAATTACTAATAATTACTGTGATTTAAATATATAGCACAATATATGTTTTCTAAGTGTCATGGGTGGGAGGGGTAGAGAGTCAGGGCTCTGAGCATTAGTGTATGCCCAGGCGTGCTGAAAGCCTTGTGGCTGGAGCACTGGAGCAGACTGGAGCTGAGCAGACGGGCAGCTCTGGGCCTGCCCAGGCTCAGTGCTTGGCTGGGTGGGAGGTGATGGTCGGTTATTGCAGCCTTCTACACAGGAACCAATAAAACCACAACTTAAACTCAGTGATAGATCTGGCAAAGGGATAGTTATTTAATTTTACATACGATATTAAGGTGAAATTAAAATATTTGACAACGGTATTAAAGACCTGATTCTTGTTTCAGCCTCCTGCCACACCACTGTGGGTATACTGTAGAGACACTTAGTGAATAGCAGCTATTCTAAAGGTGTACGTAGGGTTGTGCAGGGGAACATTCAAGAAGCAGGAAGATGGTGGTGTTCTCAGTTTAGTCTACTTTTTCTCTCAGTAGTTCCAATAAGACCTTTAATTTTGGGGTCACTTACCAGATGGTGTACGGTAGCGAGGCTGTAAACCTCCCTCCCTCCTCCCGTGTTTCACCTTTTCTCCCATGAAAGGTGAATGTGGCAGAGACTTCCAGGAAGAGGGAGAGCCACTCTTAAGATCAAGAAGATGCAAAGCTCCCTCAGAGGGGGTTGTGACCTTCCATCTTCCACGTCAACATCATAGATGATACCACAAGCTCGTCCCACAGCAGTAGTGAACACTTTTATTCTTAAATCTCTCTGTAAAACCAAGATAGTATTATCTCTAGTCTTGCCTGTATTTTCATAAAAGTATCGTAGGTTTGAAGCAGTTGGATGCTCAATGTTATGTAGGAATCATTAGGAATGGGGAAAATCTGCCTTCATGGTAAGGCTTGAGTAATTTTTACTAAACTAAGCCCTAAGAACTGTACATTGACCCACAAATGATAACAAAAATGGGAATGGCTGTTCATTAATCGATCAAATTAAAGAGGGTTTCTGCTTGTGGTCATGCAATTAAAAACTATTGTAAAGCATATGTACAGGAGCCAGGACTAATTGCAGTTAGTGTTTATCCTAGTTTTCTTGAGTGCTTGACTTTCTCTTTGCATAATTTCCTCAGAACATATGTTTTTCATGAATGTTCGAATGAAAAAAGGGACAATAAATATAAATTTTATCTTTGGAAACTACTCACATGGTTCTTGATTGTATCGTAGGTTTGAGCTAATGGTGATTCATGACCTTTGCAGAAATGTATTTTCCTTTGTGAAATTCTTCTGTTTCCTAACGTTTTACTGCTTAGTAGAAGTTACCTTACTAGGTTTTACACATAAACTTTGCTTAAAGTAGAAGGAATACAAAGAAGCAAGAAATTGGGAGAGGTTTCTGCGAGAGAACAGTAACTTCACTTCTCACGTTTTTTGTATTCATCTTCCTGTAAATGTCATGGTGGTTTTGTTGCATTTTTCACTTTGCTGAGCCTTGTGCTAGCTGATTTTCCATAAATACAGCTTGGGATTTGGTCATAAATATTGATTACATTTAAAAAAATACTGATTGCCAGGTTTGACTTGGAAGCCTTTGCCTGCTTTCACTGCTATCGCTGTACTCTGTATAGTAAGAGCTTCTTCAGGTAGAGAAGATACTTGTGATTGTACCCCTAAAAGTAACATACCACCTTTTGAGGAAAAAATCAATCTATCAGATGATATGGGAAGTTAACTCTAAAAGATAAATGAATTTAGGGCACCCTGATGGTTTGTAAGACAAATACTTGTTCCTTTTCTGTGCCAGTACTCACTGCCACTAATAGCTTGAGCGCCAATGTGTTTAGATGAGATCCAATACCTGTTACAGAACAAACTGCTGCTGAAGAAATGGCAAAGATAAATCCTGTGTAGGTTATGTTATTTTCTGGTAACAGCCACCGATACGCACATACCTCTGTGTGTCAGTGCCTCACCCAGCGCGTTGCTGCTGGTTGTTCTGAAGGGCACAGCAAACGCTGAAGGTAGAGGAGCAATACTCGCCCGAATACTGTCTTGCCTGTGTGGCCAACAGTGGCTTCTGGGGCTGTTTGCACAAGGATCAGGAAATTTAGGACCCTGTATTCTAGGGAAGAAGGGAAGAGTTAATAGCTTTCTTTACTGAAGGAATGGAATTGCTTTTTAAAAATGGCATTTAAAGTCTATTCTTCTGCTCAAAGCCTTATCCTCAGCAGGTAAGGTTGCATGCATGCATGACTTGTCAGGTGGCTTTCTAGGGTTAATGTAACCATAGTAATTCTTTCTTTTCACTGGGTTTTGCTGAGCTGTGTGTGAATTTCGGAATATCCCTGACCTGAAAGGACTTTTCATTAAGCTGGAGTATTCCAAGACGCAGGCTCTTTATCTGAAGTTTGGGTGGTGGGTTTTTTTCCAGTAAAATGACAGTAGTCTGAATTGAAAGACCTTTACATAGCAAGGGAAATAGTGCTATCTTTGACGTTCTTTGCCACTGGAGCATTAGCTGTTTGATCTGAATTAAATTGCAGTTGATGGAGCAGATGTCAGTTTATTCTTTCAGATATGTCCGTAGAGGTGATGGGGAATTTGTGAATGCTTCCTCTGTAGTCTACGCGAGAGCAGGCATTCAGAAAGGAAGCTGAGATTGCATCCTTTCAGAAGGAAAGGAGCTCTGCTATTTAATACCTCTCTGGATGTTTCACGCTGATGTAAGCTGGCACTGCTGCTGAAAGAGGCAGTTTGTCTCCTTCCTGTCCCCTCCCGCCAGGGAGCCCGTTCCCAGCCTGTCCTTGCTGGCAGCAGGCAGTTGTGGCGGCAGCGAGTGAGGGGACTGAGGAGCTGCGTGTCCCTGATTTAAGAATAATACTTAAGAGTTTCTTTTATGAACTGAAGCTCAGTTTATTGTGTACAGATGCATATATTACCAGTGTTTTCTAATACACCAGTTAAAGTACCAGTAGTGCTTCCAGTGCCTGTTCTAAAAATGCCAGCAGTTACTATTTGCTTCTGAGTCAGGGTAGGCCAGTCAAGTGTTGAAGGCAGTAGTTTTATTTTGGGAACCCATCTGTATCTTCCTCCATCGATTTTCCTGGTAGCCTCAGAGCTTGAGGTTAATAAAGTCCTTTCCTTTTGTTCTTGGTGTGACCTGGCAGCCTTAGGCCACCTTGCAGAGCGTGTGCTGAAAGCGGCGCTGAGTTACCGTTTTTAAGGAGGAAGGTAGTCACGTTTTTGGTCTGAGAATTTTTGCTCTGACCCGAATAGCTCAAGTTGCATTAGAAGTGCACGGGGCCTTCCACGCTGAGAGACACTCCTGCGGCTTCTCTGCGGATGAGATTTCTGCCTAGTGAGTATCTAGTGCTTGTAAGTGGTTTTATGGATACTATCAAATGAACTTGTTATTTTCTAATTAGAGGGAAGTGCTTGGAAACCTGCTCGGGGAGTGTTTAATGAATTTCTAAAAATGTAGCATAGATAGTGGCTCCTGTTACTGAAACAAAGTTAACTTGTGTTGTAGGAAAACTGGGAAAAAGCAGCAGAGATTTCTTTTTAACCTTTCTCTGTGTGTGTTTACTAACAAAAGGGAGCTGTAAAGAAACACCTATGACTGGTGTTGATAGAGTTAATGAAATTGCTGTAAATACCAGCCCCAAGTTCCACAGAACTCCTGTTGGTGATTCCATGGACCTCGGATGTTAAAACAAACAACCGAAACCAACCCACCCTAAACTACAGGAAACTTTTATTTGTCCTTTTCTCCCATCATTTGTCCCATTTGGCTCATCCTTTTTCAGGATCCCAATCTGAGTTTCTCATTAACTCTTTGTCTCCCTTTCACCGGTTCCTTGTCAGTTCCTTCCCATTCAGTCTCAGTGGTGTTGCATGTACTAGTCCTTATTCTGATGAAGCCTTAGTATGCTTGCTTCTATTTCCTGAATTTCATTGGGTACTTCCTGATTTCCTAAATGACTTTTTGTTATTATTAATTGTTACTCCAGCTGTTATGAAAGGGACAGAGTAGAATAATTGATGACATAATTTTTCCCGCAATTAAAAAATTCTCTGGCTGATTCATTTAGCTGACAAAGTGATATACAGACAAGTTTTAGTTATTGCTTGAAGAGCAATAAAGAGTGAAATGGGGATATCTGGTTGTATTTTTAAAAGAGGAAAGTATTGCAGCCTATCCAGTGCTAAGAAGATAGAAATTTCTGTCGATTTTTGTCTGGCCTTTGTGTCACAGAATGTAAACAGAATGGCAGTTTGTTTTAGGGGAAACAGCAACATCACTGACAAGTTTAGAGTCAGGAGCATGATTTTTAACAAGCCAGTTAGGCTTGTTGTTGGATTTTGGTGTCATTCTCTGAAGTAGCTGCTGAGTTTGCTGTCTCAGATCTGACAATAATTGCAGGCATGTCAGCTCTCACTGTTGTAATACTGTTGGCTGTCATCGGGTAAATCTACATTAGAAACACATTTAAATGCTTGTATTCTCTGCAATAGTTATTCTGTTGCCAGCACAGTATTCCAGAAGTAGCATATTGGTGATTTGCTATTCCTACTGAAACCAGTGGCATTGCTGTGTTAGATAAAGCACAGGATGATAGTATTAAAACAATTGCAGAAAGAGGAAAGACAGACATTGGGCACATCTCCTTGTTTGAAAAAAAACAATCTCCGGTGTGAGATGATCTAAAATAAAACTTTTCTTACTGTCACTTTTATTTATCTTAGAAAAGCCATGTCCTGTTTCAAGATACAGTTTGTATCCTTAGCTCTTTATTTCACTGCTGTCTTTGGATTTTTTTAATTATTTTTTTTTAAGTAGAACTGGGAAACTGATGGTGCTGCTCACAGGCCCCACAAAAGAAAGCCAGGATTTTCTTACACGTGGACAGTGAGCTGAAAGGCTTTTACGTTGTGGGTGACTTTCTGACGCAGATGGTGCTATCTCAGTTGCTTCTTCCATAGAACATTGTGCAGTGAAAACCACTATGTTTCTGATGGAAATTTCTTCCATTTTTGAAGAGGAGATCAGAAAGCTGTATCTGCTGATTCATCTTTCATTAGAGGTCCTCATTTTGGCCTGGCCAGGGCCTTCTGATGGCTGTCCTCTGAATACGGTAGACAACAATGCCTTTTCCTTCCCTTCTGCCCTTCCACCCCCCAACATTATGTTGAATCTCTTTACTAGTTCTTAGTCCAACCAAAAAATTAATTTTCTTGGAAATAAGTGGCTGTGTAGAGAGAAGAAATTTAATTTTATTGCTCCTGCCATAGGAAGGACTGCAGTGCAATTTCATCCACATTGTGAAGCAGAAGGTAATGCAGGCAGACATGAGCTTTGAGAAGTCTGGCTTCATCGTGTACGCTCCTTATTGCACTTAGCCATACAGGAATGGCTGTGTGGCTGTGCAAGGGGGAATTAGGGAATCATCTGGCTGAATACTAACCATCTTTACTTCTGTTGCTGTTTTTCTGGCAGATTAGGTTCTTGACGGAGCTCACTGTGCAAATGCCAGTCATAGTGCGCGGAAAGGAGACAATGGGTTCAGACAATGAGCGGGTTTTAGAGTACTTGCCTTTTTTCAACCTGCATTTCTGGTGGCTTAAACTGCCTGTGCTGCCGTGGTGTTACTTTATGGAGTGCTTTAATGCTTTAATGCTTTAATGCTGTTGTTGGTTATCAGTAAAAAGAGTTTTTTAAACCAAGTGGTTTTCTGTAAAGCTGCTGCCTGCTGTTGGTGCATGGGGTTATTCTGTATTTGCCTCTGTATTTGCCTTGGAAGAAGAACAACTTGGTGAGGTTCTTGTTAGTCTGTTTTTCCAGCCTGTTGAGGAAACTCCTCTGAATAGCAGCCTCCAGTGTGGTGACTGTTTCCCCAAGCTGGTATTATCTATAAAGTACCTGTGACTGCACTCTATTCCAGTGTCCCAGTCGTTAATAAAGATGTTGGTACACTGCAGGTTGCCACTGGGAACCAGCCACAGGTTGATCTGTGTATGGTTGATGACCACCCTTTGATCCTGGCAGTCCAGCCAACTTTCCACCCAACTTCCAATCCAGTCTATATCTCACCCCAACGTGGCTTGTAGCACGTGTTCTCCAGGAGATGTGCCCTGGCTGTCCCAGGCAATTATCTTTTCTGACCTCAAATCTTAAAACTTCATAGTTTTCCTGTTTCCTAGTGCTACTATTCAGCATTTGCCAACCATGTCAGAGGTGGAAGCCATGTGTGTGTCCCTAAATCTGATTACAAGTTGCATTGATAAAAGTTAACAATAAATGTGGTACTTCTGCAGGCATTAACTAACCTTCCCTTGACACTATGATTAAAGAAATTAACAGTGTGGAATTAAGCATGGCAGTTCCTAAATGGTTTAAAAACAGATGAATTGATAACAAAGCAATTGAAAAGGGAGAATTGTTATTCAGTGCTGCTGCTTGTAATAGGACCTGCAGGGATCTGTTCTTGTCTCTTTGTTACTCACTATTCTCATAATAGGAATCAGAAAAAATTGGCGCAGTCTCATAAAATTTGCTGATGGTGCAGTAGAAAGTTAAATAATGATTAGTTCAGAAATGGTGTGGTTTCTGTCAGATACTCGGCTCACTTGAACAGCATCTATTCTAATACATCCAAATATAGAAAGGACCTACAGATGGTGTTTGTCTCCTGAGGTGCAATGACACTTAACATGATGAAACGTTATTGTGGCTAAACAATTGAACATCAGCCTCCTCCTTGATTTTGATAGCTAAGAGGATAAGGAGTCTTGCCTTTATAGGCAGGGGGCCATCTTGGGGGGCAAAGGAGGAAAATAATTGAAAATCTCTCTGTATAGAGTAAATGAGGTGATTGTTGAGCAATTGCTTCTGATTCTGCAGTATCCTCTTCAAAGGAGATGTGGAAAAGCTGGAAAGATTCAGCGATGACGTGCAACACTTGACTCTTGCAAGACAAGCAGTGGTAGAAAGGGGAACCAGAGGGGAGGACCTAGAATGGATCTTAAGGTTGTCCAGTCTATCTAATGGGAGCTAAGGCAAGTTAATTTCTAACTATGGCACTTTCAACACATGCTTGTCTTGCATGTTACCAAAACCAACCAACCAAAAGTCTAAGGGTGGATATTTTGCAGCCTCCCCAAAAGTCCAGTGCTTTTTGGCCCATACTGTTAAGGACTTTCCTGGAGCCCGTGCTGAGTCTTCCTTATTCCTTGTTATTCTACTTGCCATGGACAAGGGAAAGAGATTAGTCTGTTTCTCTTTCCTCCAAGTTTTTGATTTAAATTGTTTTCCTGTTGTCCCATTTCTAGACTGACCAGCCAAACCCAATTTTTAGAATGTATCATGTCTTCTGGATAGTCTCATTATTGCTTTAAAGAATTACCTGTGTGAAGGAATTACTTTGTACATTTATTCAGACAAGCTGTGTGAGTTCAGTCAGGAGGTAGCCTATTTATGGTTTAGAAATGGGGACACAGGGAAAGGTTTCAGGTAGATGATTGCTAATTGAGACAATCTGTCAAAAATGCATCTCAGGCTGATTGTCAGTTCTGTCAAAAAAGATTTAACAAAGCCCAGTATTTGTAAACAGAAGCCATGCAAATTTAAAACAAAAATTAACCCACTTTTTAGTAATTTAAGTAATTAACAATAAATTAATCATGGAAAGTAGTTGCTTGTCTATTACTAATATCTTTAAAACAAGGCAGGATTGTATTTTAAATGATCTGTTGCCCCATTATCTTGGAGGAAGTATGTTGCAGCGATCTGTGAACGAGTTTCTATGGATGTGCCCTGCAGGAAGTCAGACTAGATAATCACAATAATCCTTTATAGTCTTGGAACTGATGAATCTGTAAATCTGTTTAGTCAGGACCAGCTGTGTTGAAAAACAGCACTGCTAAAACACAAAAGAAAAAAGCTCAGAAGAATTGGATGTACTGCTTGGATGTTCTGCGCTGATGGGGTTTAGGTTCTTTCAGGCAAGAGAATTGTATGTGAAAGTGATGCCTTTCTAGGAGTCCTTCTCTAGTGATGCCTTGCAGAGAGGATATGCTGATTCTTGAACCCCTTTAAACATTTTGTGGTTTTTGATGACTTATCTACTTGGCAAAGACACGCTTTTCCAGTATTGATATAGAAACTGTGGAAAAGATCAACATTGACTTCTTTGACTTGCTTATGTTTCAGACACTGTAGAGAAGAGCAGATATTTTGGGGAAGTCACCAGGAATCAGTTGTTCAGATGCTGTGTAAAGGTGTAAGGGTGAGGCTTTTGCTTCTGAGGGTAGAGCATTGCCAGATGTGCTGTTTCAGTTGGGAAATACCACTGCCATAATTTGACTGTTACGCATTAACTGGAGTTTTTTAACTGTGTTGGCCTGTGTAATTATACTCACCTTCCTTTCCTTTTGGCTTTTGTCTGTGGAGTGTGCTCTCACATTCTAAGCACTAGTGAAAGCACCTAACTTCTATCTCAGAAGGTGACCCTATTTAAAATAGATGAAAACCCCCTCAATATTCCACGCTAACAGGAAAGCTTTGATATTTGTTTGGGTTTTTTTTTTTTATAATAAAGAGGTGCCCTAAGTGGAAAAACATGGTTTTGTTCTGATGTTTGTTATTGGGATTTTTGTTTAAAATGTGCAGTTTGAACAGCTGCCAGCCACAGGTCCATTGCAAATGTTTGCAGTGCTACTGTCACCTGCATGGAACAAACATTTTTAAATTGAAGAGGTTTTGAGTTGATTGTTTATCCTGGGAGTTGTACCTTTTTTCTCTTTGCTTTTTATTTGCAGCTCTGCCTCTCATCTTTTAACTGTTTTAATTTTTTATTTACCAGAAGTTTGCATATTTTACAGAGCCAGTAAAAATAAGTAGTTGAAAACTGGCTTTATTTATAATTTACGTCCTATTTGCTACATTTCACTCTTTTTGGGTTGGCTTCTTTTTTGTGCTTTTTAACTACTGAATGGTAATTTGTTTTCAGTCCTGCTGTGTTATGGGGTGGCTGTCAGCTCCGTGCCAGAGTTTACAGCTAGTCTGCTTCACACATCCCTTCACAGGGCGAAGGAGCTTATCTTTAGCTCGCATTTGAATCAGTTATTATTTTACCAGGATTCTTCCTGAGGCCATATGTGGTGCTGCATTTACTGTCAAGGCAGAAGAAATTACTTGTTTATACAAGTCTTACTTTGATGGATCAGACTCTTCTTAACAATATTTCTGGCTGTTTTGAAACCCAAACCGGCCTGTTGCAGAGTTGATCATACAGACAGCGCGTATCCATCTGCTATTAGCTGTCTGGAAGCATCTTCCCTGGAACCCGGAGATCCTCTGCACCTAAGCGTAGCCAGCACCGCCTACACGGTTCAGGGAGGTCGGTGTCAGCAGGGCTGCCAAATGAAACAACTTCTGCTTTTACTGGCTTTGTGTCCTTGACCTGGCAGCTGAGGCAGAGGCTCCAGCCAAATGGTAGTAGTTCTTGACACAACTGACATTCTTTGCATCTTTCTCTTTAGGAAAAATTTTGTTCATCATGTATAAACAGTAAAATCTGAACTTGAACACATAAGAAAGGGCAGTTACTTAGTCAGTAGTAACAGTTGTTGTTTTAAGTGTGTGGATCCCATGACCTGCCCTTTATTTCTCCTTCTGTCACTCTCTGAGGTAGGAGTATCGTAGATGTTTGAATAAATAAGAGCTGTGGCTCCTGTATTCATTTTCCTTTTTTGTAATAGTAGGGGGAGGCATAGAATATGTCTGAGACAAGAATTAGCATTCCTCTTAAAAATGGTGATACATCAGTATGAGTTTGCAGAGATGGAAATAGCACAAAGAACCATAAATCAGAGAACTGTAGGGTACCAGGCTGGAAGGAACATCAAGGATCATCTGGTCCAACCTCCTTAGCAAAAGCATAGTGTAGACAAGATGGTCCATCCCCCTGTCCAGCTGAATCTTAAAATTGTCCACCACTTCCTGGGGAGATTATTCCAATGACTGTTCTCACTGTGAACGTTTTTTTCCTTGTTTCCAGTTGGAATGTCCCCAGGAGTAACTGGTACCCCTTACCACTCGTCTTTTCTATGTGACTCCTTGTAAAAAGGGAGTCTCTATCTTCTTTGTAGCCACCCTTTAAATACTGGAACATGGTGGTAAGGTCTCACCAAGCCAACGCCAAGTTGTAGAGAGTGAGAAGGTCTCCCCTCAGCCTCCTCTTCTCCAGGCTGAACAACCCCAGCTCTCTCAGCCTCTCCTCAGTAGACTTACTCTCCAGACCCCTCACCAGCTCCGTTGTCCGTCTCTAGACCCGCTCCAGCACCTCAGTGTCTTTCTTGTGGTAAGGGGCCCAAAACTGGACACATCTCTGAAGTAGTAGAAGTGGATCAATTCTCTATTTAAATTGCTTGGTAAATGGGCTATAATCTGTCAAATATTCTCCTCTGCTGGATAGCTGGAAGCTTCTTCAGTTAAGGTTCAGTATTAGGACCTTCTAATAATTCAGGGAGATATTCTGGGTTTTCATTTTACTCTTTTTTCCCCTTCATGTTTTTAATGTATGTAAAGCAGTTCTGATTTTATCAGTGGCATTGGTTCCCCTGACAGAAACCTAAATCTCATAAACCTTAGTTCATCTTGGTGTTCAGTGTATCAGGTAAATCTGGTGGAGTCCGTCCATCCCGCCTATGAAACGAAACGTTGTGTTGTCTACACTGCCTTTAACTGCACAGGAATAAATGCTGCAGGTAAAATGGGAATGTGAACTTTTATTTCCTGTTAATCTCTGCCTAAACAGTATGATACTCCTATCCAAAGTCAAGATTTTAGGAAGAAGTGGGATTTTGTAATTGCAGTTATTTAATTTTTCGTGTCATATCCAGATTTAAGGCAGCCATGCTGAATAGTTCTGTAGAAGTGTGGGAACTACAGTGACAGTGTTAGTGATATTACTGCAAAGCTCTTTGCAGAATAAATGTTATACAATAAAACAGAATTTTCATCTTGGCTTTTTGACTCTTTCAGAGTTCTTTGTGACCAAAATCATAAACAAAATGGCAGACATTATTACAGAATGCTGTGGGGCTGGAAGGGACCTCTGGAGATCATCTAGTCCAACCCCCTGCCAAAGCAGGTCCACCCACAGCAGGTTGCACAGGAATGTGTCCAGGCAGCTTTGGAATGTCTCCAGAGACGGAGACTCCACCGCCTCTCTGGGCGGCCTCTTCCAGGCTCTGCCACTCGCAAAGTGAAGAAGTTTCTCCTCATGTTTAGATAGAACCTCCTATGTTCAAGTTTGTGCATGTTACCTCTCCTCCTGTCACTGGACACCTTTGAAAAAAGACTGGTCCCTTCGTCTTTGACCCCCGTGCGTTTGGAGTGGGTGCCAGTTTATAGGCACTGATCAGATCCCCCTCAGTCTTCTCTCCTCCAGACTACTCAGCCTTTCACAGCTTATGGCATGAGAAACCAATATGTTTTTTTTTTAACTCAGACTTTTTCCTCTGAAGAAGAAATTGTCTCTTTTGGAGGAATAAAATTGACTGGAACCTGCCTATGAGAAGTGTAGCTGAAGCTTTTTTGCAATGTTGAAATGCCTTTACTTTGTTAATTGACGTGAGAAGTACCTGTCTGGAGACGGCTGGGATGCATTCAGCCTCTTCCTTCAGGGATTCACAGAAATGTTGCAGGACAAATGGTGGCATCATGCCTGGGATCATTAATTACAATTAAGCTAATCAAGCTGGTCTGCAAATAATGGTTTAAGTTCTGTACTTTATTGGAATGATGGTGTCTGTTTTTCTTGTGGTTTGGTTTTGGTTTGGTTTTTTCCATAACATTTTAGGTGCTCTTAGTATGACTTTAAACCTGGCTTTTGGCAAAACCTTCTTAACACAGTGAACTTGTATTGCATGACCTGTGGGAACGTCCTAAGAAAGAATCACTGGAGACATTTAAGATTACATATATTGACCCACTTGTATAGACTCATTTTTTGTCTATCTGCTGTGTTTGTCAGGTCCAAAGTAGCAGTACTACCTTCTAGACCACTCTGCGAGGGTGAATGGTGGTGTTAATTGTGTGTGCTGAGAGATGCTGTGTGAGAGAAACCAAAAAAAGGAGGGAGGTATCAGGTTAACCACGCTCCACTGGATGTGGATTTTCCTGTTGAGTGTGTAAATAGCATCGAGAGAGCAGATGTTTAACTTAAATGCAGTGGAAATACTTTGGGAAGAATGTATTTTTCAACTTCAGAATTTGGCAAACCAGTGCAAGGCGTTGCTAAGGGGAAGATACTTAACTCTTGTTATACAGTAATATATAGCATAGTGTATACAGGTTTTGAATTTCCTGATAGATATTTATCATCTAAGTTGTAATTTGCACAAAAAGGAAGAGGAGGCTGAGGGGAGACCTCATCACTCTCTACAACTGCTTGAAAGGGCACTGTAGGGAGGTTGGTGCTGGTCTCTTCTCACGGGCAATGAGCGACAGAACAAGAGGGAATGGCTGCAAGCTGCAGCAGGGTAGGGTTAGGCTGGACATTAGGAAAAAGTTTTTCACAGAGAGAGTGGTCAGTCAGTGGAATGGGCTGCCCAGGGAGGTGGTGGAGTCCCCATCCCTGACTGTGTTTCAGAGTAGATTGGATGTGGTGTTGAGGGATCTGGTGTAGGGGAGAACTTGTAGAGTAGGGCTGATGGTTGGACTTGATGATCCCAGGGGTCTCTTCCAACCTGAATGATTCTATGATTCTATGATTCAAATTGACTCTTACTGATTAGTGAATGTTAATTATTTATTAATATGCCTTCTAATAAAGAGATCCTCATGTTCATTCAAAGTGGCAAAAACATTTAACACTACTTTTAAACTGATGTGAAAGGTAATATAATTTCTCAATCCTGCAGAAAAATGACCTTGAAATACTGATTTATGGGGGATGATTTGTTGTATTTGCAAAGGAATATAACCATTTAGTCATGGGTAGGAAGCTTTCTTCTGAATGTTATGGGGTCTTTTGCATTCAATAACGGTAAAAAGCCCACTAAAAGTAAGAAATGTAAAGGCTTCCACAGTTGTTCAAAGCTGCTTTGGTTCCTTTGAGAGCAAAATGTTTCTTTATTTATTACCACTCTGACAGGTAAATACTGTTTGTATTGAATGCAGTGTCTTCCTCACATCCTTTGGATATATATCTTTTTCTGATGAGGACCGTATATCTTCTCCTCTTCTCATACATCAGAGGATAAGTGGTTTCTGCTGGCACTCAAAGGCAGTGGCTCCAGCAGGAGCTGTTCTGAATGGCTGTAGCAGAGATGGCAGCAGGAGGTTGAAAGTCCTCTTTCAGCCAGATTTACCAATATTCAGAGCTTTGAGGGAACAGAACTTTGGGGAGGAGGGGAAAGAAATACCCTTGCTGTGGACCATGGTAACTGAATCTACTGCTGGAAGAGCACATAAATCAGTAAATATATTTTGGGATGTAAAGTACCATTATGATTGCAAGTTTTATGTAAATGGGGGACACAAGTTTACAAGGAAGATGAAAGGTGATGATGTGAGCAGGCAATGTTTGATACCAATTTTAGTTCTGCTTACTACAGCCCTTTGCTGCTGGATCTCGTGTTTACAAGCAAGTAAAGGCAGGTTGGGGATGTGAAGGTCAAAGGCAGTGACCTTGAGGTGGTAGAGCTCTCAGGATCCTGCGAGGAGAGAACAGGGAAAAAGCAGGATCACAGCACTGGACTTTCAGAGAGACAGCTCTGACCTCTTCAGAGATCTGTTTGAAATAGTCCTGTGGAACAAAGCTCTGGAAGGAAGAAAGATCCAAGAGACTTAGCTGTTTCAAGAATCATCTAGGCTGAGCTTAAGCAAGGGTAGTCCATGACCTTTCAAAGATGATGGAGAGCAGCCCAGCAATAACATCTGGCAGTTCTCTCAGCACTCAATGGGTGCATCCCATCAGGGTCCATGGACTTATGGATGTCTAGTTTGGCCAGGTGGTCTCTAACCCAGTCCTCCTCTGCAGAGGGAAAATCTTCCTCTCCAGATATTCCCCCTTGTCTCCAAGGTCTGTGATTCGTGGGGGACAGTTTTAGCTGTGAAGACCAAACCAAAGAAGGCATTCAGTAGCTCTGCATTCTCTGTGTCTCCCACCACTAAGGTACCCACCTCATTCATCAGCGGGCTTACGTTTTCCCTAGTCTTCCTTTTTCTATTGATATACTGGTAAAAGCTCTTTTTGTTGTCTTTAACCATAGTGGCCAAGTTAAGCTCTGCTTGAGCTTTGGCCCTTCTAATTTTCCCCCTGCATAGCTTTGCTACATCTTGGTATTCCACATAAGTTACCAACCCCCTTTTCCAGAGATCATAAACTTGCCTTTTATTCCTGAGGTCCAGCCAAAGCTCTCTATTTAGCCAGGCCGGTCCTCCCCTTTGGCTTGTTTTACAGAACGTGGGGATGGCAGCCTTCTGTGCTTTTAAGAGTTCCTCCTTGAAGTGTGACCAGCCTTCCTGGGCACTTATGCCCTTCAGGACTGTCTCACAAGGGACACTCAACCATGGTCCTAAGCAGGCCAAAGTTTGCCCTTTGGAAGTCCAAGGTGGCAGTTCTGCTGGCTCCCCACCTTGCTTCTCCAAGAAGGTCTATGAAAAAACTATGAATTCATGAATGCTCTGCCCAAGGCAACCTCCAACCTTTACATCCTCCACAAGACCTTCTCTGTTAACAAGCAGCAGGTCAAGTAGAGCACTTTCCCTGGTTGCCTCTCTCACCAGCTGTGTTAAGAAGTTGTCTTCCACACACTGACAGAACCTCCGGGACGATTCCCTCTCTGCTGTGTTGTATCTCCAGCAGACATCTGGGAAGTTGAAGTTTCCCATGAGAACAAAAGCAAGTGATCATGGGACCTCTGCCAGCTGTTTATCGAATATTTCATCAACACCTACATCCTGGCTGGGGATCTGTAACAAACTCCCACCATGAAGTCTGCCTTATTGGCCTTCCCCTTGATTCTTACCCATAAACCCTCAATGCTGTCATTCACATTGTTGAGTTCCAGACATTCAAATCCTTCCCTAACAGAGGGCCACCCCACCTCTCCTTCCTTGCCTATCTCTTCTGAAAATTTCATTATGACATTATAAGAGGAGGTTAATGTTGCTGTCACTTCTAAAAAATTAGGGTGTTCAGTTGTATTTCAACAAAATATTGGTAACCTATGGTCTCTTCTAACATTTCATTATGAAGGTTTTTCCACCATCAGTGGCAGCAAGGATAGGGGACAGCTGGAGACAGAGGGTCAGTTTAGGGTGTGTATTCAACACAATTTTTCCTCTTCACAAGGCAGTTATCCCATAGAGCACCTCCTTATTTTTCTTGGAGAGAACAAATCCCTCTTCTTAGCATCTTATTTTTCTGTTAACCAAAAAAGCTAACCACCACTAATTTCCACCCAGAGTTGTCCTGGCCAACTCGCATTCCTTGATGATGATGCTACAGAGTCTGAAGGTAACAAAAGCGTATGAATACTAATAGCGTGAAGTCAGACACCAAAGCCATGTCAGATATCTTTTTAAATTGTTGGTGTAGCTGTTAAATGTTGTCATCTGTTACATGTCCTGGGTTGCTGTAGTAGATGACTCAAATATCTGAGGTTGCAAATAAGGAAAAAAATAGGAGTCAAGATTGAGTGTAGTAACTTGTACCTGGAGTTATTTACATAAATGGTGTAGCTGGTTTTTAAAGTGGAAAAACTGTTTATGAAGGAAATTGAAAAATACCATTTTCTTTATATCATGCTGCATCCCTGACTGTGTTTCAGAGTAGATTGGATGTGGTGTTGAGGGATCTGGTGTAGGGGAGAACTTGTAGAGTAGGGCTGATGGTTGGACTCGATGATCCCAGGGGTCTCTTCCAACCTGAATGTTTCTATGACTCTATGATTACTATCTATAAGAACAAGTTCCAAATTGCATTTTTAAGTTAGAAATTTAGGGCCTGTGAAGTGATGTGAACAAACAGGAATAAAACTTGTGTTCTTGGAGGAGGGCAGTAGCATGATGCTAAACCTCGATAAAACATTTTCCTTCATAATATTCCGTGGAGAGCTCTGAAGTCGAGATGGGCTGATTTGTTAAATACAGAGCACTGCAATAACAGGTTTAAATATTACCCACTGTCCTTCATAAGCAGCAATGACGATCTGAGGAAAGATAACAGCCCTTTTCAAAAGCAAATTGCTTTGGTAACATTACAGAGACTCTTCCTCCTCTGTGTTGTGTTATTACCTTAAAGGTTGCTATTGCTGTAATGGTACCTGGGTTCCTCTCAGTGTCATGTTTACAGCTATGAAAAGCTGTAGGCTCTTTGATTGGTTTGCAGCATGTACAACCTACCACTAGGTTTTTGGACTTGTGAGTAGGTAGCTTTGATTTAAATACACTGTTTCATTTTTTGATCAATAATTGTTATTTACTGTTTATCCTAAAGGATTTTAATGTAAATGCATTAGAAAAAAATATTTTTTGTAGAAATGAGCAATCTGAGGAAGTTGTGAAATTACTTTGGAGGCAATCCAATCGTTGCTTGGCTGTCCAAAGTTCCTGGTAAAGCACATTAAATGCTCTGAAGTAGAGGAGGAGGTTAGCACGTGTTGTTCACAAATGAAAATTCTAGTACATTCCAGAGGTACAGTGGAAAGAGTGAGCGGTGAGAAGAATTTGCTTATATGCTGCTTCTGTATAGTTTAAGACTTCATATCATAGGTTTCATTCTTTAGAGAATATTTGTATTTTTTGACTCAAGTAAAAACTTGTAGTTTCTACTTGGATTGTTGCCAAGAGTGGCAGGGTAGCATTTCATTAAGTTGCTGATATAAATTTAATATAAATTGTTTAGCTCTTAGCTCAAGGAGGAACTGTGTGGAAGAAGCATATGGGCATAGTATATCCAGAAAAACCTTACTGTGCTACTGAAGTATGGACTATGGGGATTCAGATGCACCATTTACTCTTAATGTAAAGGGAAAGCTTGTAGCAACATCTCTGCTTGTCTTTTGGAGGTTTTATTTGGTTGTTTTGCTCTGGTTTTGCTGTCTTTATTAATGCATTGCCATTCTTTGTACTACTTAAGTTTTCCCTTTTTCATGTGACAGTATTTTAAAATATTTTAGATGTTTTCATTGGCAAAAGAGTCTGAAGAATTTACTAGTGACAATGTGCGATAGTCTTTTTCTGTCACTCTAATCTGCTCTGCTGTAATGCAGACTGTAAATTGAAATGCCCTCAGAGAATACAGTACAGGTTCCATTTAAAACAGAGTTCTATTAGAGTAAATAATTTCTGTGTGAAGCTAAAAGCTATGAATATTCATAGGAGAGAATAATGCTGTTCGTGTTAGTGCATTCTTACTAATAAATAGTGTCAGGACAGAGGAGTGTAAATAAACAGAGATGCCCTCCTGCCAAACAGTCTTTAATTGTTTGAAAGACTAACGCTGCTGGTTGAACGTTTGGTGGTGTGTTGGCAACGGAGTGGGAGCTCTGCCCCAGCCTCTAGGGGAAACTCCAGTGTGGGACCACCACCCTGTGCAAATGTACTCGGTAGTTTTAATTGGGGGAAGTTGTAATTTAGTTAACTTTATTCTTGCTTGATGTTACTTTTCCCTATTTGTCTTCTGCATTTTTTACCTGCTATTCAAGTCCATTTTAGTTCTGTAATAAAACAGGACCATATGTCTAAGCACACATGTAGAACACAAGACTGTGGAAGTATTAATTGTCTTCTCAAATTCCTTTGCTTTTCTATGGGTGCCAGTCTTGATGCCCGAGTACGATCCACAGCTTCCATACGAGTTGTACTTTGGTTCCTTTCTCTGTTTCTGAGACGTCCCACTGACTTGTAAAGTCTGGCCTATATTCATCAACAGGCACTTGATGAATACTGTTGAATTTGATAGGTAGCGTTTGAGGGTTGCGTGGTAATAATGGGGTAAGATTAAATTATAAAGATTGCACCAATCTTTAAATAAAAAAATCCAGATAAAACTGAAAAGAAATGAATCAGTTTTGTGGTGTTTACAGGTTTGCTGTTTCCTTTCATGTACTGGTGATTCTTGCAGCCTTTAATACCCAATTTAGATACTGAAATCCGTAGCAAGGAGCCTGGGAGAAGCTACTCACGTTCTTCTATAAGGAAAGTACTTTTTTGTGCCCCTCTGCCCCATTACAGCCCAAGGCAATTGTACAGGAGATGTCTTACGGTACTGCACCTCAGAAAAGCAAAATCCTGACTTCTTTTACAGTAGTGTTAAATGAAGTCACGGAACCAAATGACTATAAATAGGTCATCTTTCCATAATGCACCAACCTTTTTCTGTATTTTCATGTCATGTGGTATTTACTGAGAGAAGAATGACCGAGGGAGCCGTAGTATTTCAAAGTCGCCGTGGGCCTGAGAGAGGGAGCTGGTGTTGCTGCACTGAGGTGTGAAACAGCTCCACGTTCCTGTGAGTGCAGGTTTATTGCATGAGCTGAGCTGTGTAAAAACACCTGTGCTGGTGCTGTGCCCAGGTGTTGGTCGTTGGTACGTCTCAGTAGGAGTTCAGCTGGTTCCACAGGAAAGCTGCCGTGGGGCACAGCTTTTATAACAAAGCTGGAGGTGCCTCTGGGAGAGCAGGTTTGGGAAGGGGCATCTATGATAACTGTGTAAAAATAACTCCAGAACAGAAGGAAATTTAACCAGTATAGTGTTCTGGACTTGAATTCATTGATAGACTTGAACCATCATTTCAAGACTGCGGGAGTGGCTTTTTCAGCAGGTATGTCTGGAAAGTCTGAATATGATGATTTTTGGGCTGATTCTCAGAACCATTTCACTGCCAGCATTTTATTGATAGATATGCCTAATTTACTTTTTTGGTTAGCCCCAAACTCCATTGTTTTCATCTTGTGTTAGAAGAAGTTACAACCTTTTCTTGTTCACGTAAACGGCATATAAAAATGGGAATTTCCCCTACCTGCTGTTATCTTCAGCCTGTATTTAATGTATTTTGGACCACATTTAGTGAAAAAAACTTGACACAAATCTAGTCATTTTGTGTTTGTCAGTTATGCATGGTCATATTCATAGAACAGGTATTTTCAGCTGGAGAAATGTACGGCTTTCTGTTGGATCTGGTGTCTGTAGTTCATTTTTTCGGGCAGGCCCAGAACCAATGTAGATACATAGTTGAAAAATGGTGCTTCTTTTAATCTCAGAATTGTTTGATAAGAACAGCAGATATGATTTAAAAATGAACACCTGCTTCAGCAAAACAGATGTGTAATCAGGTTCAGAGAAGTTAACAAATTGCTGATCAAAATGGAGTACATTTGAAATCTGTTTTCCTAAGTCGTGCAAATCTGGTGGTCTTGAGATGGAAATTCTTTTTCCATCTCAATCTTGCCTATTTTTGGCAAAACGAGTGAAAAACATTTTTTCTGATCATATGTCGCAGCAGAAAACATATGTTTTTCTTTGTGGATGTTCCTCTATCAGGTCTAGTCTTGGTAAGTGCAGGAATCTTTAGTTGGGGAGCTTGTGTAACCCACTTCTTTGCAAGCAGAAACGCGATCGAGACAACGCTAGCCTGGGAAGTCTCGGTTTCAGCCCATCTAGTCAGCGGGATTCAAACGTTTTGGGTTTGGCACACAGGTGGGAACGCACGGAGGTTACTTGTGTAAAGAAACAGTGCTCAGCTGGAGCAGGAGAGGTTTCCTTTGTTTCTTCTTGGGACCTTCATTCATTGCACGTTGGCCGTTTTCTGCCCGTTTGAGGCATGTTAGTGTAAACGAGAGCCGCCTTGAATCACAGTTCTCATCTGGCAGATGTGGCAGTAGTTGGGCCATGCTGCCTGACCTTATGAGTGCTTGTAGGTGGCACTGGTTTTTACCACTGGACTTCTTTTTTTTTTTTGGCCTTCCCATATAGTTATTTTCTGCAGGGGAAAAAAAAGCTTTTCTATCTCTGTTTGTATATTGGGGGTTTGGTTTGGGGAGTGTTTCCATCATTGAAGAAGACTAATTCTTACAGAAAGTATTGTGGTGTTTGTTGCTTAGATTTTATTTTTTTATTTTGGTTTTGCTGATGGTGATAGTGTGGGAGTTTTTTACTCTCTATGGTAATTTTCCTCTTGGTAATGGTAATTTTGCAGGTGTATTTTATCATTGATTGCTTTAGTCTCTTTTAGAGTGCAGATAATGAATATTCATATTCCCCCACCTCACATAGATAACTGGGTAAATGTTGGTAATTGGAATATGAAAAATATTAAAGGTGGTTTTCTGTTGTGGTGACTGTTCAGAGCCATTGTTAGCTGCTGAGAGAAAACAAATTTTTTCACCTCTGTTACTTTAAAACTTTGAATTTACGACACGATTGAACTAAGTGATCCCAGCTGCACATTATGGATCCTCTTAACTACAGCATTAGGGGTCCATTTGCTGATGGAACCTAAGCAGAGTGAGCCTAAACTTCAGAAAGAAAAAGTTGTACAATTTAAATAGCATCCGTTAATGCTTTTTGATATAAATATTTTAAAGCTTGTACAAACTGGATTAATGTTCCTCTAGGGTAATTAAATGAAAACTTGGTAACTTATTAATATCTCTGTCTTTCTCTCTTTCTTCTTTCTCACACTCTCTTTCCAAACTTATTAATCTCTCTTCTCCCCCCTTTTTCTCCTCCCTTTCCCTCTCACATCCCCTCCTTCTCTTTCTTTCTCACTCTCTTCCCCTTTCTTCCCCAAAATATGCCTTTACAGAAACATAAGGTAGATCTTTTCTACAAACTGCGGCATGTGATGAATGAGCTCATTGACCTGCGCAGGCAGCTGCTGTCGGGTCACTTGACGCAGGATCAGGTGCGGGAGGTCAAGAGACACCTCACAGTGAGGCTGGACTGGGGCAATGAGTAAGTACAGGTACCAGCTGGGTACTCTTTGTTCTAATTATTGTTAAATAGCTTTTATTAAATAATTTTAAAAAAATGATTTAAAAATGAACTTTTTTCCTTCCAGTAGTGTTCGTACGGAGGTAGAACATTTCATTATTTGGAAATCAAATCCAATTTTTTACACTGGGTATATTGCATAGCTCTACTATTACTGTGAAGTAAGTGTTGTGCTTATTAGTAGGTCTTCTCTAAGGCTGCCTGCACTTGTAAAAAGTTTAGGTCAGTTTACTTAACTTTGTATCAATATAGGGAGCATTAGGCCTGGGAGTTTTTGTTCATAGGTACTAAAAACCTGTTTGTTAATTGAAGAAGTATTTAAATGGTTAATGCAATAACTAGAGAATCTCACTGTTGACAGGGACATTGGTGCTGAGAACAGAATGCTTAGACGTTTAACATGACTACAACATGTATTTGGCTGTTTATGACATTTCTTAGAGGTTTAAGGTCTCCTTGGTCAGTTCTATGGTGAATTTGTGGTGAGGTTTTTGTAGAGCCAGAGTCGACTGCAGTTCAGAGAGAAGCTGTAATGGTAATAAACTGCTGTTAGGTGAAACCTGGCCCTTCACCAGAATTGGTTTTGTTCAGAGACCCAGTGTATCAGACAGGTAAGTTTTACATGACAAGCATGTGACCTTTTCAAAGGAAATATCACCCTCCTCAGGCGTATAGTGACTGATTATCAACTAGGATAGGATTGGGGCTAATTAACATATTGGGGAGGAATTCTGTAAGTTGACAACTAAAGAAGGAAGTCAAATGTTTGTCACTAAGATATGTTAGTTATGACTCTGTTCCTTAGTCGCCTACTTCAGGATTCCCTCTGAGAGACATACCTGAACACACGCATGAAGATTTCGCTGGCCTTCATGCAACATTTTATTTCTCCCTTGTTGAAAGGAGACTCTGAAGGATGCAGACTGATAGATTGCATCAAATGGTTGTTCTTCAGCTGCAGAGTTACAGATATTTTCCATTTTCATTCCCAGTAAAGGGGAACCAAGAGACCATTCTTGAACATTATGCCTAGATGTTTCTGCTCAAAGAGTGTATGAATGAAATTAGCAACAGGAAGCTGCAAAGAAGTTGTAAGAAAAAACAATGAGGAGCGTAAACAGCAATGGAGCATTGAAGAGATTATGCTGCTCAATGAGGGGGCTCTGGACTTCATTAACGTAACATCATTAATTACAAAGTACATTAAAACTATAAAGGGAAATCTGATGCATGACAATTACAGAGAAGCATCAGTGAAATCAGTAAATATAACTATGTTCATGATTAAATTCGTCTGTTCAGGATGAATCTTTAGGAAAAAAAAATTCTGTTTCTTACTGCATAAGAACAGGCACTGACCTCCCTAGAGAAAAAGCACATGATACCAGAGATACATGCTTAAACCAAAGGGGGTACCAATAAAGGAACTGCATAAAAAGGCATATGATTGGAAAGCTATTTCATGAGGTCTGTACACAATGCAGTATTTAATACAAGTGTCTGGGAGTTTTGGAAGGTCCTTCCGTAGCATTGCTCTTTTCCATAGAATTTCTGGGAGAGTTTTGTCACTTTCTTGTATCTCTGACTCCTCTTTCAGACTTCTATCATGAAATTCATAACCACATGCCTTAATCTGTGAAAAAACTCATTATTTTCTTATACATATAGTACTGCACTGTCTCAAAGGGCTGAACATAATACTATTCATTGCTAATTCTGTCATAATTGAAACTTGCAAATAAAATAAATGAAAGGTGTTGTTATTAACATCTATTAATGTTAATTAAATACATGCAATTTCAGCTGGTCTGTAATTATTCAATGAAGTACAATCTGATAGGTCACATTCCATAACCAAGTAGCCTCCAGGAAGCAGATAGTCTTAGATGTACATAATATGTAGCATGAATGCTTGTTTAGTGTGAAGCTACATTTATCCTGACCTTGATCATTAATGCATTGTATTATGTGGGAAGGAGTGACACCAGCATGAAATTCACACTTCCTGTCACTGTGAGTTAGGTTTTTTCAGGTTTTTTTAAATGCTTAGTCTAAATATTAATAAGCTTTTCATCGGTTGTTTATTAAAAATGGAGGAATATAATTTATTGCACAATTATTGCTGCTAACCATTTGTATTGTTGCTACTCATCCTTATAATGCAGTACTGATTTCCACTTATGGTAGCAATTTAATTTTCTGTTGCTTACACATTCTTTCTTCTCAATACAAAAATATGCATCCTTTTAACGATGCTTTGTTACCGCTTCCAGTTATGCCCAGTTAGCTTTGGTTTGTATGCATCTATTGCACTGCCTTGCAGCTGTATAGGTTTTTGTGTTTCCCAGGTGCTCAAAAGAGCAGAATTTACTACCTTCACTTTAGTGCCCCTCAGTGCTTTTAGACTTTGCGTTTTAGGCATCTTTCTCTGTATGTGTGCACAGCTGAAATCTCATACCAGCTTATATCCTGCATAGGTTTTATGCAGGATATTAAAACATTTGTGGGTTGTTTTTTTTTAAGAAATGTTTCACTCTAATAGATTTTTATCTATTAGATTATTGATCTTCTGAAGTCTGAAAGATGGACAGTCTCCCACAGCACCCTCATAAGTAAGATCAGCAAGTGTGGTTAGATGATTGGGGTCCAGTCCTCTTCCATATTTTCATCAATGACCTGGATGAAGGAAGGGAATGTTGGAAAGTACTCTCAGCAACTTTGCTGATGACACACAGCTGGGACGGGTGGCTGATATATCAGGAGGCTGTGCTGCCATCCAGCGAGACCTGGACAGGCTGGAGAGTTGGGCAGAGAAGAACCTGATAGAATTCAACAATGACAAGTGTAGGGTCCTGCACCTGGGGAGGAATAACCCCCTGCACTGGTACAGCTTAGGGGCTGACCTGCTGGAGAGAAGCTCAGAAAAAAGGCCCAGGAGTCCTGGTGGACAGCAGGATGACCATGAGCCAGCAATGTGCACTTGTGACCAAGAAGGCCAATGGCATCCTGAGGTACATAGAGAAGAGTGTGACGAGCAGATCAAGGGAGTTCATCCTGCCCCTCTACTCTGCCCTGGTGAGGCCCCATCTGGAGTTCTGTGTTCAGGTCTGGGCTCCCTGGTTCAGGAAGGACAGGGAACTGCTGGAGAGGGTACAGCAGAGGACCACAAAGATGACGGGGGGTCTGGAGGCTGAGGGACTTGTGTCTTTTCAGTCTGGAAAAGAGAAGGCTGAGGGGGAATCTGATCAACACCTATAAATACTGAAAGAGTGGGTGTCAAGAGGAAGGGGCCAGTAGTTTTTCAGTGGTGCCCAGTGACAGGACAAGGGGAAATGGGCATGAAGTTCCACCTAAACATTGAGGATGAACTTGGCAGAGCCTGGGAAGAGGCTGCCCAGAGAGGGTGTGAAGTCTCTGGCTCTGGAGACATTCAAAACCTGCCTGGACAAGTTTCTGCGCCACCTGCTCTGGGTGGACCTGCTTTGGCAGGGGGTTGGACTAGCTGATCTCCAGAGGTCCCTTCCAACCCCGTATCATTCTGTGATTCTGTTATAGGAAGCGTCCAAAAGTCTGTAAATAACAAGGAAAAATTTGTAGATCAGGGAACAAATACCATCAAGCTGAAGTCTGTAATTCATCATCTAATTTTAAAGCAGTACAAGTAAAATAGAAACTTGATTTTGAAATACTTGTTAAGGGTTTGTTTTTTTTTAAATGATTAGGTAAGTTTTTCAACTTTTACTAGTGCTTGCCATAGGAAACAGGAATTAAAGTTGGTCACTAACAGCAGCATGTTTCATTCTACGCTTTTGCATCAAAATCAGAAGAAGGAATCTGCCTTACAGAGCTTCCATCTGAAATGTGAATGCTCTGCTGCTGCTCCAGGGCAAAAAATGACTTGCAGCGCTATGTGCATACCTTAGTTACTAAAAAGGGAGATGAAGATGCCTTCGAAGTAATTTAGCTTAAAAATTGGAGGTCATCCTGAATGATTTTCATGATTGATTCTTTCAGGTTAATATAATAACTGATTAACAGAAAGCATCCAAGTTTCTGAGCACAATCACTTTCCCTTTGATACGGAGGGAAGACACTTCCTTCCCTATAAATATGGGATAGATACTTCATGTTTAGGCTCAGAAACAGAGATGGGGAGGGGGAGCCACCAGTATGTTGAGATTTGGAACAGATAAAACCCATAAAGAAGATGAAGTTGTAGAGTTATGTTACTTTTTAGAAAAAAAGTTACTCTTTTTCATGTGAAACAGTGTTAAAATCGTTACATTAAAATAAATCTTCCAAATAGTTGTCATAAATACTGCACAGAAAGATCCATAGCCAAAAGTTACAAAAGAATGTTTAAAAAGAAAAATAGTAAAAAAAAATGTTAGAGAGAAATCTTCCACACTATCATACAAATAAAATGAAGCACTGGTTTAAAGTCAGGGTCTTTCTCTTCCCTCAGAATTGCAGTCAGAAAGTCAGTGGCAGTTGCAGTGTTAGTCCCCCTAACATCTGTGACACTGAGGAGGAAACAGTGTGATCCAGGCGAGTAAGCATATTCTTACAACTCTAAAAAAGTCCTAAATTTCAGTACTCTCATCCTTAGAAGAGTATTTTTGGATTTTGAGTGACTTACATTCTTGTCATATTGTTCTTGACATAAAAGGAACAATAATTACTTCCTGGTAGTGTTGCAACAATTACAAGTTCATAAATTACATTTTAAGATGTGCATTAAACACACGTAGTAGGGTGTCATATCTGGAAATCAGTTTGAAAAGTCCTACTACAGTAGTTGTCATTGTTGCATCAAAGGTGATGAAAGTAGGAGTGATCACTTTAAACCACCATAATGAAATGCCTTTAAGAAGGTAGCAGGAAGAATACTTGCCATTTCTCCCCTAAATATGTCATTTTTTTTCATCTCCTCAATCTACCTGCAGTAATGGTTGAACAGGAATTAAAACTGTAAGGAACTCTTTTGGATGTCAGTCTTGGAGGAAAACCTTAATAACCTCTCTCTGTAGTCTGATTCTTCTGCGCTCACTAGTATTTGCTGCCATTCCCTTTAATCAATTCCTTACTAAGATAACTGACCTTCATCTTAATTTTAAGAAGTAATTTCCTGTGTAGCCTTGTATCAGTGCATTCTCGAGACATTTTTGAGTCAAATGACGTATTTCTTCAAGGTTGTTCTAGGAAGAGTTGTAACACCTTGGGATTGTATGAATTCTAAACGATGTAGCATTTGTACTATAAATAAACGAAGCTATTAGAAATCAAAATTATTCTTTGAAATTACCATTAAAACCAAGTTAATTTTATCCAGAAGCCCAGTTAGCCTGAAGGAGAGTTGTATATTCATCCTTTTCAGTATTAAAAATGCTAGTGCTTTTGTCTATTGCCTTCTCTTTGTATTACTTGAGAGACAAGGATCTAGAGATTTGGGGTGGTGGGTTAATTTTTTTCCTCCCAAAGAAAGGAAGATTCTAAGGACTTGTATGTGGAAGAGGAGGAATATCTAAGTATCAGCTGGAGACGTCCCAGCCATATGCTATCAGGAGGTAGTTGAGAGGCTCGGGGATGTTTTGGAGGTACACATGGGAAATGGTTTTGAAAGGCAGTTCAATGTTAAAGCAGAATAGAAAAGCACACAAATTTGCTTGTAAAAGAAAGTATTGTGGAGAGAGGAACTGTCAAATAAACAAAACAGCACATTATCTAATTTTTATGCATGCTGTGTTTTGGAGAAATAGAGCTTGGCAGCTGGTGCTCTTACATTCCCACAGTATTTGATAATAGTGAAAGTGGGCCACTGACTGTATCATTGCCATTTCAAGCATTATGCTGTCAGTGCTTCGCGGACAAAAGTAATTGATACAAATTAAATGCATAAACCTGAACTTCCACCTGCTCAGTGAATGACAGCATGTTACTACGGAGGCAAAAGACACCTTTATTTGCTGGGAGCGAGTATTGTGCAGGATTAACATAGTATTAGAGAATGAGAATCTTCTGGGCTGGAAATCCATGGTGTTAAGGGATTTTAACTAAAAATAGACCGTCAGATAAGTTTCCTAGGGATGTTACTGCAATTGTGTTGAACATTATTAAGTAGAAGATAATACCTTTGTCATGTATTGAGTAAATGAGTCCAACCAGTTTGACCTCTGCTCTCTAGAGAGGTGAATCTGTGAGAAAGAACAATATCAGGCTATGATTAGCTTTGGCAGGTTTTTTCTGTAAAACTTCAATGTGCTTTGGAACTGTGAGGCAGTTAAAAGTGGTTTTGATAATGTCATTGGAAAATCCTTTGTTAATATCTGTGTGTTGAGGGAAATTATGCTTTAGGGGTGGCCGTGTGTACTCATGTGAGTGACAGGGTATTTTGGAGGTGCTTTAGGTATTCAGATGCGGGAAAACTTCTGTGAATTAATATGATGAGCGTTAACTTCTTTAAAAAAGTGGGCTCTTGGCATATTACTTTTTTTAGCTGTTACCATACTTTTCTATTACATTTTTTGACTTTCTATTATAAGTAGGCTCAAATGGCAGCAGCAATTAAGTAGTAGCTAGTGCATTCTTGGTTTAATCTTTTTCATTTGGTAAACAGACACAGTAATTTTCATCTTTGCAGCTGCAGTTTTCAGATACTGATCTTGGGCCAGGGATAACTTATTCGATAGGTTTAATCAAAACAAAGTGTGTAAAATGTGTATAAA
>VZTM01008347.1:732960-749094 GCA_013400555.1 Jacana jacana
GGGTCCCCTGTCCTGTCTGCTCCTTCCCACAGGGGTGACCCCTCGAGGCTTTTATGCTTCAGCAATAACGTAATTCCCTTAACTTAGTTGTTCCAGCAATAAGTCTAAGTAAGGGCCTCTCTGAACCATCCCTTGGGGTTTCAGGTATATAGTATATATATAAAATATATTTTGTATTTAAGATATAAAAAGCAAGTATTGCCAATTGTATCAAATAGTTTTATATAAATAATCTTTTAGTAATTGGAAAGCTAGAGAAAAGTTTATACACGAGGGGAAACCAATTGGCACATGATGCAAGACAATAAAGTGGCATTTAATGTCTTTTCTGCCTAAGTTGGTAAACTGTGACAAGTCACTAACAATGCCTGTGGAAAAGTGGTGAAAGGAGTTCAGACCTGCAGAAGGGGGAAGTTTAAAAAGTAGTTATTGATCCCAGTGAATTTAGAACTATATAAATTTAATTTGGGATGTCTGGAGAAGCACTATTGGACACCGTAGTGATAATCATTGGAAAGATGGTTTCCCAAATGCCGGCAAAGGGCAAGCGTACTTTGCACCTTTAAAAAAGGTGACAGAGGAGGAGCAGCTAGTAATCGTTCTCTCTCTGTAAAAAATGCTGGAAGAAGAAAAAAAAAATCCAATTACTTGCAGTAAGGAGATGAGTGATAGTGACTGTGAACTTCTTCAGAATAAGCAATTTTTAAAAGTTCCAATTTACTTCCAGAACATAAATGACTCTAGTGGATAGAAGAAAAGCAGCTGATGCCATATTTAGATTTTCATAAAGATTTTAATCGTTTTTTTTAATTGAAATTCTCCTAAGGTCGTTAGTTCTAGATTAAATTACTGTAAAGTAAACACAAAGCTAATTAGAAAGCCCATACTCAGAAAAAAAAAAAAAAAAGAATGGTTGTCAATAATTTGGTTAAATAGGAGGAGGAATGAATCAGCTTAATTTCTAGTGGTCATCCTCCATTTTGTAGTGCTTCATGTTTCATTAATGACTAGATGATGAAATAGGGAGTAGGCTCACTAAATATGCAAATACCAGCAAGTTGGAAGAGTATTACATGGGAGGAAAGGATCAGAATTCAAAAGAATGCAGAGAAATTGGAGAAATTATCTGAAAAGCTTAGGATGCAAGTGAGAATTGGAAATGCAAGGTTTCAACTTCTGCAGTCAATTGTTGCCTCTGAAGTAGAGGTTGGGATGCCACAAGGTTAGGTGGTTTTGTAGAAGATTGGAGTGTTATACTCATAACCTGAATTAATCTTTTCATGGAGATGATGGATGAGACAAAATTCAGTGGACCTAGGTTACAACGGCAAGGATTCAGCTTGAGAGTCAGAAAGCCCTTTGTGAAGAGAGATACACTGAAATAATCACCTTATTTTGTTAAAGCTTGTATCACCTTAGCAGGCAGCTGTCTTTTGGGGAAAATGAAGGTAAAACTCACGCTTTTTTCACTTTTTAAAAGGAAGATGGATAATTTCTTAACAGTGCTATTTTTATATCATCTCACAAGGCTTTTCAGGTTGGAAGGGGCCTCGGGGGATCTAAACAAGCTTCTTGCTCAGTGCAAGGTCAATACTGAGTTCCCACTTTGCCCAATTGGATCTTGAAATTCTTCCAGGAAAAAGTTTGGAACCTTGCTCCAATGCTTGACTGTCTTGACTGGGTGATTTTTTTTCCTTGTTGGAAAGTTGGGATATCCCATGTAGTTTATGACCACAGTGTTTTGTCATGGTGTTGTGCGGCTCTGAAGAGCCTGGTTGTGTCAGCTTGATGATAACTTCAGAGTTACTGGAAGGCTGCCATCAGGTCACCTCCAGGTCTTCTCTTTTCCAGACTGTAATACCTGCATTCCTTCCATCCCTTCTTATTTAGTGTGAGCTCCAGCCCCCACCTGCTCTGATGGCCCTTTGCTGTGCAGTGTTTCAGGTGGGGTTTACCAAATGCTGAGTAGAAAGGAATAAAAGTTATTCTCAAACTACTGGCTGCATTCCTATTAAAAGGAGGAGTAAATTGTTAGATGTCCTGCTGCCAGAGTGCTGTCCTGGCTTAAGTTTGGCTTGCTGTTTAGCAGGACCCTGCCAGTCAATTCCCAGCCTATACCATGGAAGGGTTAGCTTGTCCCAAGTGCAGGACTTATTGTATTTGTTCTTGCTGTATTTCATAAGGTTCCTTTTAAGCAATTCCTCTGGATTGCCTGGAACCCTCTGAATGGAGGCTTCCTCCTCAAGTACATTGACTGCTGCCCTCAATTTAGGATCATCTGTGAATTAATTAGGCTGGTTAGATATTGGGATAGACCTCTGAAGAATACATGCCATCAGCCACTATCTCTTGAGCCTGACAATGCAACTGTTTGTTTGGGTGTTTTCACCGGTATCATTAGTCTGCCCATCCAGTTGTAACTTCACAACTTGGGTTCAAGGGTGCTGCAGGAGACTGTGGTGAGGGCCATGCTGAAGTCAAGTTAGACAACAGCCACTAGTCTTCCCTCATTTGCGGATCTGGTGGTTTTACCTTAGAGGGCAATTAGGTTGTTGAAGCATTATTTACCCTTAGTAAATCTGTGTTGGCTGTTTTCAGTCACTCTCTCGTTCGTGTACCCAAAAATGGCTTCCAAGACAGCACGTATGCTTTGGGCACTTTGCCTAACCAGAGGCAAGGGGATGGAAAATTAACTCACTTGGTGGTTGGCTGTATTGTAACAGCATGGTCCTGAAGCATAAAAGCAGAGAGTTAGTGAAGTCAAGTCTTTTGATTGAGAAAAATTTAAAAGCTGGGGTTTGGCCACTTACTGTTAGAGGTTTACCTAAATGTGTGCTCTGTAGCAGCTGTGCTTCCTGAGGAAACTGCAGCTCTTCAGCCCACCCCTCGTATTTCTGTCGGTTGAGTTCATCTCCCGCTTTCTTGCTCAAATTTAGAGATGAGTTTTAGTCCAAAGAAGCCAGGATACCTTGAGCAGCTTAAATAACTGGTCTTCTCTATGCCAGCTGATTCTGAGTGGCTGCAAGTGACAAGAAGATTAAATAGGCAATTCAGTCACCTAAACTTAGAGAATTTTAGCATTCAAAAGGCAGTGCAGTAGTTAAACAATGGAGCTAGAGGATCATTATTTCTTCTGCTGACAGTGTGAAAGAGGAGGTTTTTATAACTGTGAATGTAAACAGATGTCAAAATATGCCATTTAACTTAATATCTTCTTGATTTAGTGTCATTATGAAGATTATCTCTCCTTTTGTGGTAGAAAGTCTTATTTTTGCTCCGTGTGAAAGACAGTGGCATAAATTGGAAAAAGTATTGCTTGAATACATTTTGTGCCTATCTTTTACTTTCACCTCTTTTGAAGGTATGAGGTTTCGACAGATCGTGTTGGTCTTGCTATGGAATGTTTATGTTTGCTCAGAGTAAGAGGTTGGGTATATAATAGAAGGCTAGAGATGGGGGTGAATGAAGAGAATGTTTATTAACATATGGTAGTGTTAATGTTAGTATTTCACTTGAAAATCCTAATGTTGAAACGGGTGTGTGTGGAGCAGGCATGGCAGAATCATTAATGATATGGTTTTTAAAGCTCTCTGAAACCTTTTCAATTTAGATTAGTATTTAAATCTCCCTTTGGAGATTAAATGGGTTCAGTGAGTCTTGCAATCCATTTTCTGATTATAACCTCTCCTTCTAGCATAAAAGACTTTAAATACAGGATCATGCTCCAAGTTCTGTTTTGAAGATGTAGCTCTGTATATGGATGCTTCTTTACAGGTGTGGACCAGCTGAAGTTGTAGAAGAAATTCTTCAATTTATCATTATTTCATTTTCTGATCAGAGTAAAATGTTTCAACAAAGTCTAAAATCCATCTTTCTTCCTACATATCTATGCTTTTTAACAAATGCCCCTTTTCATAGACAACATGCAGGTAGATGAGGATTAATGGTTGAGGTATCTCCCCATTTAGCAAGAGGAGACATATATTATTCAGTATAGAGCGATGGCACTTTTCAAGTAGAAAATCTGTTAGAGTGTTGAAATTCTCTGTCGCTTGTGACAGCCATTTGCATTAAAAGCTAAGGCAGATGTCGCCTGCACGTTCAAGTAATTAGACTAAAAAATGACTTAACTGAGAAAAGCCTTCAGGAAAGCTGGTGGTCTTGTGGGTGACTATAAACTGTGAAATAAAAGGCAAGGAAAAGTTGATAATAATCTTGATCAGTTGTATTTCAAAATGGCTATTCTCATGCTACACAGATATAATGTAAATATTCCTTACTTTTAAAAAGGTTTGAATTTTACTATTTTGTGTCTCCGCAGCATTTGTCAAGTAGACACAGTGTCCAGCAGAGCACATCACAGGTAATCATCTACATACTGATTTTGTGTTATCTGTAAGTGTTTGTAAATGTATGTAAAGGTATGATGGAGATTATTGGGTACAGAACACCGAATACAGAACACTTCCTCAGAAGGTTCCCAAGTAGTTAAAGTTCTCTTCAATTTCCATATAGGCCACTTTTCCTTAGCTCTAACTGTTGTTCTTAAAAAGTCAACTTCTGTAGTGATACCAAAAGCCTCCATCTGCCCACTTGAACCTTCTTTCCACCTGCTGACATGTAGCTTAGTAGGCTTCTGTTTCACATAGTCTTTCTGTAGTAATGTAATCCTTTCCTGCTCATGGAATCTGAGTCTAATCTTTGTAGGAGGACTGTGCTTCCACAGGTATCTGTCTTTAAAGGGTGGGGATTTACTTGGATTTAATTTACAATCCAGAACAAAATTCATTTTAAACCCTTTAAAGTTGGTGCAGTTCTGGGTTGAAAGTCTGAAAACGTTAAGATTTTCTCTGTCAGTATGTACTTGCCTGTGCGCTCAGAGACTGGCCTCGTGAGCTCAAGGTGTTCATGCAACCTGCATATTCAGATCAGCATCAACGGGGGGTATAAAGGGAAGTGACTGAGTCCTCACCCCTGGAGGGGTTTACAAGACGTGTAGAGATGGTGCTTAGGGACGTGGTTTAGTGGTGAATTTGGCAGTGTTGGGTTTACACTTGGACTCAACAACATTAAGGATCTTTTCCAACCTAAATGATTCTGTGACTCTACAAAAATTAAATAGTAACTTTATTTCTAATTATACTCTTTTTGCCCCCCACACTAATTTTCACTATTGTAAATAATCTTGATACATCAAGTCAAAATGTAGACCTTTCTGCTGTTTGACTTTATTGGTTGTTCATGTTACAACAATTGTTAAGACTTCTTTTTATTTTACCTGCAGGGTATATTAGCCTATAAAGCCAGATTCTGAATGACCTCCATAAATGAGTTGCAGCTACTGAAAATAATGTAACAAATATTATTTTTAAAAATGCTTTGAACTCCATCTACTTTAAATGGAAATCATCAAGGACCAGCCTAGCATCATTATAAAGTTCATTTTCAGTACCAGAATCAAGACAGTGTTTGAGAAATAAGATTGATTTGGTTTACTTGATACGAATAGATTTCAAATGCATAAACCGTTTCTCTCACAATTAATTTGGGTTTGTTGTATATTAAAATAGGGAAAAATAGATGAAGAAAATTTAATCTGTCATGTACCTCTACGGTAAGAACTAAAATTAATTTTTGTTGTTTTTAATCAGGTGGATACGATCCGTCAGCGTCATGGGGAAGCCTGTCGTATGCCAGTGCCTCATCACTTCTTCCTCAGTCTAAAAAGCTTCACCTACAACACAATTGGAGAAGACACAGATGTCTTCTTTTCATTGTACGATGTTCGAGAGGGCAAGCAGATCAGGTAGGAGCGTGTCAGATAACTAAAAAGCTTCCTAGGAGAATCATTATGAATGAAGCAGATACATTGGAGAAAAACGTGTGAGCCGTGCTGCAAAGCATCAAAGGCACAGATGAGTTGGGTTTTGTTGATGTTTCTGAGTTGGCCTCCACATGTTACTGAAGGTCTGAGTGTTCAGTAGCTGCCTTCGTAGGACTGGTGTTTTAAGAAGTGCTCATAACAGCAGGTCCACGCTGTGGGAGTGTTCTGGAAAGAGGAGAGCAGGGTGTTTGGGTGCTCAGTCAAGGCTCTTGAGCTCTCCTCTGCTCCTTGCCTTACGGGCATGTCACAGTATTGCTTGTTTTCATTGCTACCTATATAAACTGAAGAATTCGTATTCATCCCTGGGTCTAGGCTGGACAACTGTGCTGCTCAGCACCTTGAGGTAATTGGTACTAAAGGTAGCAAGTATGAAATGTGTGGTATTTTTCATGTACAAGCTTGTGTTTTGAAAACATCAGAATGTGCAGAAGAGCATTGCAACATGTGTGTTGTCTCAGAAATTAAGTTAGGGCAGCTTGGTCTGACCTAAAGTACAACATTGTGGGGTTCTATTGAGCTTTGATGAAGGCACATCCTGACAGCTGACAGCACATTTGCTACTGTGGTCAACACTGTCCTAGTTTTCAGAAAAATAGAGTTAGATTTGTTCCAAACTAAGGAACAAGCCCCAAAATGTTCTTTCATCTCTTTGGAAGAACATTACTATGTGAACAATGTTTGCCCAAGAAAGTTCAGAGTAAAGTGATAACTTTCTTTGTAGTACATCCTTCTAAAAAGGTGATCTATATTAGAAAGCTATGATGACCTGATTGTGCCTTATAAAGATGTGATTGCCATGGTTTAGTTAGGCAAAGTAAAGTTATTTTGCAGAATATGGCAAGAATGATCCTGCAGCGTGTTTGTTTCACCCCCACTAAGTGAGGAATGCTCGTTTTGATGTAGCTAGGAGGACATGCCTTCAATTCCTCTATTGAGAGAATTATGAGAACGTAACTGTTACGAGGGAAAGGTGCAAATGGTAAGTCAAAAGAAAACAAGATTTCTCACAGTTAATCAGTTCATACCACAAAGCAAAGATATCAAATCCTTTAGATGAGGAAAGCTACAGGAAAGACAAAGGGACAGGCTGCTGCCGTGACTGTGTTAAGCCTCAGAAGTTGCTTCAACAGGAGGTGAATTGTCTTGGGCTGCAGTTTGCATAGTGTGTAAACATTGAGTAGGAAAGCCTTAAGGAGGGGTTTTGCTAGTGATTTAAAAAAAATAATAATAGTTATGTTAAGAAAAAATACAAAGAGTGGTTCAGAAAGATTTAAGTATATATAATAATGCTTTCATGTGCAAACAGTTGTTATTACTTGGTCTCTTCGTATTATGCATCAGTGATTTGCTGCAGTGAAAACAGCATGATTTCTATATTTTCCTACATTCCAAAGAGGCACAGGGAAGAAGTGTGTAATGAGGCTGAGCTCTGTTTTGGAAAAGAAACTTAAAAACAAAACAAATGCACACACTGGTACAAATTTAGAATGATGTTTTTATATCTACTTTAAACGTTTCTTTCCTTTTCTGTATGCCTTAGGAAATAGTACACTAAGGTAAAGAACCCAAGGAAAGCTTCTGCATGCTGCATTCTAAATGAAAAGGACAACCTGACTTTTCTGAAATGGTTTTGAGGTTGATAAATTTCTTATCCAAACAGTTCATGCTGGAGGTTGACTGGCTTTTAGTGTTAGTGCTTGGGACATACAGTACCTTGCAAACCTCAGAGAACCTGTGGGTTGCAGTAGTTATTTCCTGATCAGGTTAAATGGAGAATCAGTCAAAGTTTCACTGTTTTTCAAGGGCTGAAGTAATAGCATGTACCAGTTACGGGTTAGCAATCAGGAGGCTGGAATACCAGCTGAAATACGGTTTGAGGTGTATTCCCAGGCTCTGGATACAAATAATTTGGTACTGCACTTTAATGGTCTGTGCTGAAAATGAGAAGCAGACAGAAGACATAAGGGGAAGACCTAGAGGTAAAAAAAAAAGGACATGGTGACTTAATTTTTACTTTAATGCTAAAAAGAAATATTTGGAAGTAAATAGAACTGGATCAATGAATATCTGCCTAATAACTTGTTTCAGCCCATGGCAGAAACAACCTGTCAGCCTGGGGATTAGGTAACGGCTCACACCAAAAAGGATGAAAGTCTGTTCGTATGTTTTAAAGTATTTGGGATTTTTTGTTGCAAAACTTGTTCCCTATTTTTACATACAAAAGGCATTAGTCTAGCAAGAAAAACTTTGTTACTAAAATTTAAATATTTTTGTTTCTTTGCCATGCTGAAATTATCAAAAACCAATGAGAAAAATGCTCTGATTTTCATGACAGCCAATGGAGAGATACGGCCCCATTGTGTACCTTGGGGTGAGTGATCACGAAATGCTACAGTTCATAGGAACTAGAAGAGCAAAGAAAACATTAGTATAAAGATGGTGAACTCTAATAAGGCAGGTGTCAGGCATAAAATAAAATAGTTAAACTGTTATGGAGGAAAGAAATTTGAGAGTTGTCAGTTCCTTAATACTAGTGAAGAGCACATTGTTTCACTCTGAAGGAAGGATTAAATACATGGCAACAACAAAAAGTCTGTATCACGTATTCTTTGGTGAAATGGGGTCTAGAAAGGAATATTTTTTTTAAAAAGGAGAAATGAAATTGCACAAACAGGGATGGGAAGAGACAAACTTGCAGAAAAATGCAATTAGCAAAGGGTGTCAAGGACAAAAAAAAGAATAAGTCTATAATGCTTTAGAAATGGAAAAAAACCCAAACCTTTTCTTCCACAAAATGGAGAAATAACAGATTAGAGGAGACATTAAGCTGCCAGCAGATGTTACCAAGAAAGTTGGACTATTTAATAGCTGTTTTGCCTCAGTCTCCCAAAGAAGGTCAACTGCAATTAGATGATAAATGCAAAAAGTTCTGGAACAAATAAACTATTTATTAGCACTTGGAAACTAACGAGAGGATAAGTAGAAGTCAAGATAGATTTGTCAAGCACAAATCACATCAGCGCAAAGTAATTTTGTTCTTTATATGGGAATGCTCCTCATGCCTTCACAGAAGAGAAGCATTTTTGTAGCATTATTGGATGGGAGAAATAAACTGAGTTGAGTAAAGCAGCGAGGTTTAGCTATCTTTACCATAGCTCTTTTTTACTGATAAATGCATTAAATGATGCATAACTTCAAAAATTACACACTCAAAAGTGATATGATATAAATTTTATTGGAAGTAAACTTGGAAGAATCCACTGGGTATGAAAAAGGAAAAATAAATTTCGGTATGAATATTCCTTATGAAGTTTATGTTTAAACATGTAAAGGTTTTTATTCTTGACTGCATCTTAAACTAGAGTAGGTGTTTCTAGCACTTTTACCAGTTACCTTGGTTTGCTCCATTAAAAGTTTCTTGTTGTCCAGAAATATCCTTAGTTATGGAGAGTAAATAGAACAAAAAAGAAATGCTGATGTGATTTAATTTGAAAAACTTGATCCCGATCAGTATTTGTGCACAGGGAATAGTGTTGTGCATATTTCTGCTTGTAACTCCTCCGTCTGCCTACATACTGTCTCTCTACCCACCTCCTGTAGTAGACCTCCTCCTGGCTGGAGATATTGGAAGGTGGGGTAGGTGTCCACGGTAGTGTCAATAGCTTTGGCAGGGGAAGTCCATGTGCACCGCTCTCACACAGAATATACTCGAGGCCTTTGTGCTGGGGTGTTCCCTGGGGTGTCTGTAGAAGGCGTACGTTTGCTGATGATCTCCTCTCGTTAATACGTACCATTCCAAGAAGACCTTACTGTCTTTCACCTGCTCTGTTGAGTCAGAAAGCACCACTGCCTGGGGGGGTTGTTTCTTTCTTGCTTGCTTTCAGCACAGCGTCTCCTCTTGCTGTCAATTCATGTTGCTGTTGCATTCTGTGGAGTACAAGGATAGCTCATTTCGACATGCAGACGGTCAGGCAGATGCATCAGATTAGCTACCTGGGGGAAGTAAGCAATTGCCTGAGCATGCAGAGACAGGATTAGAAGAGTGAAAGGAATCAATGTAGAAATGGAGAGAAAGGTACACGTGCATACCTGACTTCTGTAGGTGCACTGGCAGCAAGTGGAAGACAGAGGAGAGCGTGGTCCGGATGCTCGGCAGGGCCGTGTCTGATGGATGCAGCATGAGGAAGAGGTAGCCAAGAGCAGTGCCTGTGCTAAATGATGAATATTTTCAGATTAAACAATTGTAGTTCTGGCAGCAGGTGACTGTACATATCTTTAGATGTAAATTTACAGTGGAGACTGACAGCTAAGAACACGGTAATAAGACTCTAAGATTTTGGGTCATTGATGTTGGCTTTTTGCAACACGTGCATGAAGACAGCCACTGAAAGTACATTCTTGGGTTTGCATTGTGCAGTACTCAAAAGCGTAGTTGCTCCTAATTTGTTACTCCTGTACCATCTGCTTTATCATCAGTTCTTCTCTTACAAGGTCACATACTCTTCAGTGAGCACCATAGTGCCCATTATATATTCTCCTTCCTGCTTATGTGACTGCCTTTTTGATATTAACGTTTATTATTCCATTCTATCTAATAAATCCTATGTAATGATATATGCAACGTCTTCACAGTATTATCTTTATTTTGATTTTGGAAACAAAGAATGCCATTCCTTGGCATTCCGTGGCAATTTCTCCAGAATATTGCATTCTTTTTCTTCAATTCATGTACAGCAATGTTTACCCAGGAAAGATCACACACAACAAATTAAGAAAGTACATACAGATGTGTACTCAGTTTAAGAACTGCTTTCTTAAGAAAAGGAAAAGCCCCTTTCTGCTCCCACCTGGAGTACTGTGTCCAGCTCTGGAGTCCTCAACATACAAACCACAGAGAACTGTTGGTATGCATCCAGTGAAGGGCCACAAAGATGCTCAGAGGGCTGGAGCACCTCTCCTATGAAGACAGGCTGAGGGAGCTGTGCTTGTTCAGCCTGGAGAAGAGAAGGTTCTGGGGAGACCTTAGAGCAGCCCTCCAGTATCTGAAGGGAGCTATAGGAGAGCTGGAGAGGGACTCTTTGTCAGGCAGTGTAGTGACAGGACAAGGGGTAATGGCTTTAAACTGGAAGAGGAGAGATTTAGATTAGTCACTAGAAAGAAATACTTTCTGTAAGGGTGGTGAGACACTGGAACAGGTTGCCCAGGGAAGTTGTGGAATCCCCATCCCTGGCAGTGTTGAAGGCCAGGCTGGATGGGGCTTTGAGCAATGTGGTCTGGTGGGAGGTGTCCCTGCCCAGGGCAGGGGGGTTGGAACTTTATGATCTTCAAGGTCCCTTCAAAGCATTCTATGATCCTCCTCTGCTCTATGTTGTTTCCCTGTATGGTGCTCCCGACACATTCTGTTGGAGAGATTGATACAATGATATTCTGAGAAACATGAAATGTATAATGTGTCTAAAAGGCTTATGTTATAGACTTGCAATCTAAAGCTAGAAAAGTTTAAGGTTGATGAGAATGTGCTTTGGAAATGTTAGTGGAGGAACCGTGCAGGGTGGAAAGTACAGTAAGGCGCTCTTCCCCACATTATCTTGTAGTGCCCCAGGAAACAGGTAAGAAAGCTTACTTAAACTAAAGGTTAGGGGCAGGGGGAAGATGCAAAATATGCTTTTGCTTTGTGGGGAGTTAGAGGAGGGCAAAAGAGGCAGCAACTACTTTCACCAATATTCCTATCGGAAATTAAGATTCCAATGGAAGCTAATTGAGATGCTGAGCAAGCCGTGGGGGAATACTTGGTGTGGTCTTCCTGGTGCCTTCTGTGGATCCATATTATTGTAACTTTGCTCAGTACTGCAGATGTTTTTAAGCAAGCATCTTATTTTTGTCTGTAAAAATGACTGTTAGTGATCAGAATCCAAACTAGTCTCACCTCAAATTGTGGCAGATACATAAACCTAGAGTACTGTAACATTTTTAGTGGTGTTTGGGATGCTGGGCACTGTGTTGTACAATAAGCTGGGGGAGCAGAGCATCCAGAGAAGTTATGCAGACAGAGGAATTGGGTGGAAGAGAAATGGCTTCCACTGGCAGAAGGAGGTTTTCTGGCCTATGTGGTGTGGTAGTGGTGAGCAAGCCTGTGCTCAAAAGGTGATAGGGTTAATTTACTTAATTTACTTTATATCTCCCAAAGTTATCCCATAAAAAGATGAGTTTAAGTTTGGCAACTTCTGGCAACTTTTGTTGCTGGGGTTTTTTTGAGTTTTTTTGTTGTTTTTTTTTTTTTTTTCCCTGTTGAGAATGCTTAGGGTGTTCTAAATCCTGAAAATGATGAAGATGTCTTCAGAGACTCTATTGTTACCTGACTTGGTATATTAGATTTTTTCTGGAGGTTGAGTTTGGATTCAGATGCCTATGGCTGGACTGGAAGCCCATCTGTATCACTCTCCAGAAATACCGAGTTGATTTTAATAAGTGTGGTGCTCCATGAAAGAAAAAGGATCAAATAACACTACAAAAGGCACCACTGTCACTGATCCATTTAATTATGTTCCAGTTGCTAACTATGCCTTGGATTTTTTCACTGCTATAGAGGAGGGAAAACAAGATGGGTGTATCTTCTACTGGATGGTAATTGGGATGATGCTTATCAAATAAAAGATACTAAAAAGAAATATATTGTGTAGTAGACATATCGTGTGTGGGACCTGACCTAGTAACATAAAGAGAAGAAAAATCCAGGAGGAAAGGCTATAAAACTGGGAAGAAAAGAGATGGTTGTTCAGTGTCAGGAAGGACTACTGTCTCTTCCTCATGTGAGGAGGGTACACATAGAAGTATCGTGTAAGTCTTGTCTCCGATGTGTCTCAATATGGTTTTATTTGATGGTTTTTTAGCATCTAGGCAGCTTTGATAGGACTTTCTGAATGCTGTCAGTTAGAGGTTGGGGGAAAGAGTTAACTTTTTATAGAGGAGCAGAGGAAATAAATGCACCTGCAAGTGCAGAACCACATATTCCTGCTCCTTGAGTATTTCCCAGCTGGGCTCCTAAAACTTGGTATGGAAAGTTTCCAGGGATCATAGATGACCATCAGGATTAAAGGGTGTATGTAAATCTGTATACTGATGACCAGTTTATCTTGCAGCACAGTGGAATGAGAGGAAAGATGCTGCACAGCTATTGACCTTGAAAGCTGTGACTAGTTCTCCTGTATGCAAATTCCCCCACTTTTTCTGGAGGGGTCTCATTTCCATAACGCCTCTCTGAGTGCACTAGTACAGAGCACATTCTACCTGCTGAGTTTTTTCATATTTCCATTTTAAAATTCTGTTTCTCCAGGACCTAATCAAATAGTTATCTAGGCTTTTCACCCTTCAGTGTTTGGGTTTGGGGTTCAGTTGGGTTTCCTTCTCTCAAACCATTCCTTTCATTTTGTTTTGCAGGCATCCATCCTTCAATAGTTTTATTGTTAAATTATTTTTTTTAAGATCTTTATTCTTGTCAGTATAAGAGAACCATCCAGATTGAACTACTAGAATTTCTCCCTCTGTTTATCATTTAAAATAATTTGACTTGGAAAACAAAATACTCATTATTAATTTTTTTTAAGGGGAAGACAAAGGGGGAAAAAAAAAAAGAGTAATGGAATGAAAACCATTCATGAGAGCTGGTTTTTGGGAGTGTGAAGCACTGCAGTGAGGGGGGAATGTAGGAAAGGCAGAGTAACAGTGTAGTAATCATTTGGGTGCTTATTAACTTGGACTGATTAGCATTTCACACCTTTTGGTTTTTTACTCTGTACTAAATTGTGCCTTTGGGCTTTATCTAAATGACGTTGTGCTGTAAAACTGCAGCCTTACACAATGAGCACATAGCATGGTATTGTGTAATTCTTTCTTAATACCTAAGTGACACCAGTAGATGTGACTGGAGATCGGGTGCTCAGACCTTCAGCTAAGAGGGAGGGTATGGTTTGCTCCCAGGAGATGTTTGCTGTAATGTAAGATGCCTGTCCAAACCTTTGTATTGAAATACTGTGTACTACCAGAGTATACTTCATTCTTTTACACTATAGGTTGATGTACTGGGATGCATCACAAGTATAAACTATTTGTGCTCTAACATAAGGAAAGAGACAGCAAATGCTAATACACAGAAAAAACCACAACAAAACAAAAAACCAAAAACAAATAATCAGAAGGTATGGAATAAACAAAAGGAGTAAAAAGCCACATATTTTTATAAGCTGAACATCTGCCCCAGCCTTAAAATAAACCCAAAGGTATATGTTAACATAAACGGTGTGTAGTCTGTGTTATATAGTAGACAAAATGAATTTTTATAAAGTTCCATCTGCTCTTAAGATTAATCTGTTAGACAGCAGTATTTTCTGCTGATAGTTACCTCGCAGCATCATGGTGGAAGCTGATCTTGCTTGGAGATTGCAATTAGGAAAAGCTACATTGGCAGAATATTTTTCCCCCAAAAGATTCTACCTTAAAATTCCCAATTCCACACTGTTCCTCCCTGCCTAGGACAAGAAGACACAGGGTGGAAAACCATGTGTCTATTCTGAAGCAAGACTTCATCCTTCAGTTGTTAATTTATAACCCCTGTAGGTTTGCTGGTAGCTTCTCTAATATTGTTTGGGTGCGTTACAGAGAGAGTCCTTGTTCCTTTAAAAAAATAACAAGCTTTTTAAGTTCATGAAACACATTCTTTGCCTCATTCTTTTTCTCTTACTTTGATCCTTACCTCAGAGTATGTGGAGGTATTAACAAGGTTAACATCTAGCCCTTTATAAAGCAGCTCATTGTGTTTTGTTGAAATGCCTTTTCACATTCTTTTCCTTCTCACTGAACGATAAAATTGTAAGCCATCCTTTCTCAGCAGATGGCTAGGTGAAACACGTGCAGAAATGTGAGAAAGCAGAGACCTACAGTGATTTTTAAAATACTAGACATGTAGAAGCATCTACCCAGCTCCAAATTTCCAATACAGAGCTAGGAATTTTGTAATTTTGACACATTTCTATGCTAAAGTGGAAAAGTAATAGGTAGATGAGGGAAACTACCACCTTGCTCTTTAATGCTATTGCTAATAGGTGAAATGGAAAGGTGGCTTTCATGGGAATGCTCTCAATTTGTGAGTGTGTGTCAGAGAGAACGTGAGTAGCACAGTGTCTCACATCTTCTCTCTTAAGAATTTAGTGCTATTGGATTCTTAATGGAATCTCAGGGGAGAAATATGATTTGAAACATAATTATGGACTGAAAAAATGCTATTGATCTGTGTCATGATAGTTGGGATTTAGATATTCCAAAGTCATCTAACATAAAATCATCTGTTCTGTGTTTTCAAGACTGAATCAAGAAATTTGAAGCGGTGCTAATTTGTTGTTAATACAGCTCTGCAGTTGTCTAGGGGTGGTAATTGCAGAAGTAACAGAGGTAATGATTTCCCATTTGTAACTCATCCCATGAACTTAAGATGCTTTTAAACCAGATTCTTTTACCTGATAAAAATTAGCAGATAAATATATAACACTTTAAGATAATAAAAATATAAAAAAAAAAATGAGAACATGATCATTATTTTAAATCTGTTGTCTCCTTGGCCTTGTAAACAGGTCAGCTTCCACTGCATGATCAAACTGGGTTTAGTTTGACTGGTGTGGGTGTGAGAAAAGGAAGAGTTTCTCCAAGCTGCTACTCACTTGTGCAGTCTTGTCCTATTTCAGCATCTCTGAACTTCCATTACTTCTCACAAGTGTGACTGAATTGATAGCAGGTTGCAATCGTGCCTTTTGGGGAGGGGGCTATAAAAAGAAAATCTTTGTGACTGTGACAAAGTAGAATAAAATTCACCACAATGGAACTCTGGACTTAAAAATGATGGATTTGTAGGGGAATTGATTTTCACTTTTTCCATAGTAGGAGTTTTCTCTGACACAGTATTCTGTGTCAGAAAACAAATCCATATAGCAAGTTGCTGTAGGTAACCTGGACAGATTTACCAGAATCTTCATCTCTTTGTGTATTTATTGATGACATTTAGCTCCATGNAAGGATACATACAGTTGGAAAAGAAACAGGAAGGTAAGCATTAATAAGGTCAGAAGAAGGAAAGACAGGATGACTGGCTGGATGAATATGGTTGAAGTTGAGTTAGCTAAAAAAGGAAATGAAGTTAGTTAATGTGGAAAGATCCTCATTAAAGACTGTGGTAAAAAAGTCTGACTGCATTCTCTCCCGGA